>CM021105.1:629919659-630068427 GCA_007115665.2 Sequoiadendron giganteum | reverse complement strand
GCATATACCTATTACCCAATCAAGCACAATAGACAAAATTATTCAGTTTTAAACCCAAATAATTTTATTTTTTTACTCTAAGTGAATATATTGCTTCACAACAGTCATGGGGCTCATTTTAACCAAACAAATAGAAGATGTGGTGACTATCCTAGGATTGATAAATTTCAAATGAAATGTCCACCCTAGGGTTGGTTCATTTTAATGCCATCAAAATGAAAAACTAGCCGCAGACGCGTCGGATCCAAATTACAATTCTAAAAAAATGATATTTTACCAGTCAAATGCAGCTCGACAAATGTGGCTTAGGAAGGCAGATGTGGCTTTCAAAAAACCGACTGCGGATGATAGGAACAGATGCGACTTTCAGGATGTGAAATGTGGCTGATGTTTGCACATGCATCGTTTGAAGAAGCAGATGCGGCTTGGCAGGTCAGATGCGTCACTTGAGAAGGCAGATGCGGCTTGGCAGGTCATATGCGTCACTTCAGAAGGCAGATGCGAAATGTCAAATGCATCATAGGAACTGTCAGATCTGTCATTTCGTACACTTGGGAAAAAAAATGCGAAAAATCCGAACCCTAACTTGCAAAAAAAATGACGAAAAATCCGTACTATAACCTGCAAAAATGTGTTAAAAAAAATGTCGGGTTCACCAATGTAACAATGAAATTTAAATATTCTAAGCAAGCATAGATCTAGGGTTAGAACATGCATGCAATAATATATCAAATCAATCAATGGAATGCAAAGGAGAAATAAAGAGAAAAGGAATGAGACTAGAATAGTCTCACCCATTTCTCTCCTCCATGGCTCACTTCTATTGAACCTTCTCTACTTGCTGCAATATGATAGATGCCCTCCGCTTTTGTGTGAGCAAAATAAGTTTATGACATGACTTAACAAGTGTTGAAGGATTTAATCTAAATTGCAAGAGAATATAAATCTACAAGCAATGTAAAAATCTGCAAAAACTAATGTTAGCTGATATGATATGACAATGCAAGCTAATATGAGATAAGAGATAATAATAAAGAGATAAAAGATAAGAATAATAATAGGCAAGGGTCCCAAAATGAAGACAAAATTGATATTTTATAGAAAATGCAATTTTGTATGGACATATGAGATTAAAGATTGACAAGTGCCCTAGAATCTGTGGACAAGATTCAATAAAGCAACCCACAATTAGGGTTAGAGCAACATTAGGTTAAATTTGAAATGAATGGACAAGATTGATTTTTAGAAAATCAAATCAAATGGCTGACAATGCATGTGACAAGGCACACAAACTGAAATTGTTGGAGAATCAAATAATAATTTAAAATTATTTGATTCAAGAGGGGATGTTGACTTTTTGAATTAAAAATTGTTTTAATTCAAAAGGGGTGGGGTCATGTGACAGTAAATAATTTAAATTAAATTATTTACTAAAAGGGGGAATTTATAAAGTGGGACTTATTTTATTTATTTAAAATGAGCACAATAAAAAAAGTGATAGGAGAAATTAAATAATAAAATTATTTAATTTAGGTGGTGGGATTATTTTAACTAAATGATTTTATTTAAAATGAGGGGAATGTGAAGGTGGCAATAATTAAATAAATTAAAGAATTTATTTAACTATAAGAGGACTTTTTAAGAATTAGTGACATATTTAATAATCAGGAAGGCGTAGTGGACAAAGATAATTAAAAAAATTAAGAAATTTATTTAATTATAGGAAGACTTTAGACAATTAGTGATGCATTAAATAAATAATTACAATTTATTTATTTAATAATCATGAAGAATAAACAAATATGAATTAATTTAATTAATAGTCAAAAGTGGGTCAAGTATGCTAGGAAGAAAGAGATAAAAAATAGAGCTTGCAGGCCTAAGTCATTTTTATGTGTCTACAAGGCAAGAGAAGAGGAAAGATTGATGGAGGGGGATTGAGAGAAGAATTTGGAATTTGTCTCCAAAACTTCCCGTGAAGTTTCAAAGCATCAATTTTGACATAATTTAGACATAAATTAGACATAGGATATCTAATTCATTTTTGAATAAATATAGATGGAATATTTTTTATGCTTTTATTCAAATGTTTTGATTTATTTAAATTAACAAAAGAGGGATAAATAATTTAATAAAACAAACTATAAAAGTTGTTTATTAAATTAGACAGAAGAATATGACAATTAATCAATAAAGTGTTTTAATCTTTATTTAATTAATTTAAGAATTGATGTGATAGAATAAAATAGGGATTTGATAATTATATCAAACAAAGTATTTAATTTTGTTTATTTGATTAAGATAAGTTATTAGAAGAATTTAAATGTGACGTGAACGTGAACTATATAAATAAATAAATAATTCTATTTATTCAAACAATAGAAAAAATTGAGATAATTAATCAAATAATTTGTATTTAGTTAATCAGATGTTCCAGACCAATTTTAAATGTATACATTAACTATAATTTATAATAGAAATAAATAAATCAAACACTTGAAAGAATAATAATAATAATTAAAAAAAAAAACATTTAAAATAAAGTAAATTGAATATATATTTATATCCAATCTTTAATAAAAAATAGTAAAGTTTAGAAGTTTTATTTAAAAAATCCACTGAAAATTATATTTAAGTTCAAAAGTTTAAAAAAAATCAAACTATTTACGAGGGAAATAAAAACTGTAAATTTCACAATTTTGATTGGCATGTGTTCCTCCACTTTTAGTATGAAACAATTTTTTTTTCACGACAATCCAAAATAGCCATTAAAAAGATTAATCATTACAAAGCATAGCAGAGAAATGCATTTTTTTTCTCCCAAACAATTTCCAAAGACGGTTATTACCAATTTTTCTAGATGAAAGTATTTGTTTCTATAAAAATATAATATTTCCGCTGCCTAGCCTATATATATAAGTGATTATAGATATATTATGTAGGAGAGTGTTTTAGACATTGACGAGAGAGTAAGTAGGTTTTGATTTGACAAAGTCATTCACTGCCTGCGGGGATTTCAATTAAAATTTTTAACTTTCACAATCTTGATTCGCACGTGTTCCTCGTGTCTTAGTATTAAATATCACCCCAAAAAAATGGATTTATGAGCACTTAATCGTAAAACGTTAAACCAATCTGATGAGCACGTAAGAATACTCTCTGCGTTCAAATTTGACGGTCCATTACGAGCTTGTTATTGTTTTATTTATAGTAGATCGCTCTTCAAACTGGGTACATGTTTACAGCCTTGCATTTACTTTATGGCGCTTGTTTCTGCAAGTGATGAACTTATTTCAGAAGAATGGATTGCTGAAGTGGAAAAGATAATTGGAGAAAGAGATGGTGATGGTGATGGTGTTTCAGTTCTTAGCGAGACCAGTCGGGTTCCAGAGGTTGTGGCGAAGGGCAAAGCAGACGCATACGCTCCTCAAATTGTGTCGCTGGGGCCTTACTACCATCACGCCCTCAAGAATGCTCCCGTGGGACCTTTGCATCATCACCTCTCGGGAATTTCCCAGATGGAAATGAACAAGCTCAAATGTCTTAAGGATGCTGCGGGCAATGATCCACATGTTATTCACAACTTTCTTGCAAATACGGTCCAGCCCAGAATATCTAAATTGGAGCAGTTTTACAACTGGAAACTGGACATGCAGGATGGGTTTCGAAAGTTCGGGTGGATGATGACGGTAGATGCCTTTTTTCTCTACCAGTTTCTCAAGGATGATCCCAACAAGTCTCGCCATCCCTCGGCAACGGGAAGCATAAAGTGTGACATTGTCAAGCTAGAGAACCAAGTTCCTCTTTTCCTTCTCAGGGAAGTTCACCTCACTCTAAAGGGTGATGATGACTTTGATGAATTTCTGAAGAAACGGATGCCTAGTTTGTGTTCTTTTGAAGAATTTGAGTACTCCTCCGTTAAGAAGGTCGGGGAGGAGCAACATCTGTTGGCCTACATGCACAAATGTGTTTCCCCCTTCCTCCAAATGGAGGAAGCAGCGGCGGCCAGATCCAATTGCTTCCAGGAATCTCAAATTGCCATTGGAGGGGCCATTAGCACAGCGTTCCGTACTTGCTGTTTTCCTCAAGCCAAAACCGGCCCAAGTGATTTTAAGATGAACGCCAGGAAGCTGGTCAAACACGGCATTACGTTCACACCGTTTACTCTCGGCAAGAATGGGCAGGAAATCAGGTTCAACAGGTATTCCGGCACACTTTATCTTCCAAGGTTAACTGTAACTGACATGTTCACTGAAGTGGTGTTGAGGAATTTACTAGCACTGGAGTTCATTGAGACGAGCCGAGGGACGGTGATAACACAGTATGTGGAGCTCATGAAAAGCCTAATCGACACCGCCAAGGACGTTAAAGCCCTTAGAAAGTTGGCGTCATTGTTCCTGGAAGCAGCATGATAAGTGATGACTACATTGCTGCCATGTGGAAGGACATTTCTAAGCCTTTCTTTGCAGCCTCAGTTCACCCTTCTCTTCACTTTGAGCGAATCAAGGAAGAGCTCCACAGGAAGTACTATATAACAAAAGGCAAAGCTATCTGCCATGCAAAGGGTATGTGCTTGGTGAAGTCCCCATTCAGAATTGTCAAGGGAATATGCATGCTTGTGCTAGGTTAGTACGAATGTGTTGTTGGTATGAATATATAGAATGGGATGCTTATTGCACAGGAAATAAACTCAAGTATATAAGTCAGTTATCATTATGGGTATCTGGGATTAGGTTTCCTGAATGTGCTGTGTGGTTTGAATTTGTGTGACCTTTTGAAATTTGGAATCTATTGTACTACAAATGTGTAATGCTTCTGCCTGATATTGCTTTAGTGCCCCGATAATTTTATTAAGAAGAGTGTGCTTTAAATATCAGAGATCATTGCAGAGTTAGCAGCACAAATTCAATATGTAGCTTCAGCTACCTTTGTTCTGCTATATTGTATTCTGCTGCTCTCCTCAGACTCTGCTTACCAGTTCTCTTTGTATTACTGTTATGGTGAGGATTGGCTTATTGACAGTAAAATTGGACTGCCAAAAATATTATAGCTGTATTGCTCCTTATTAAGTCAGATCTCGAATTGAGTTGCGTAAATACTTTAAATGCTTTCTCTTTTTAATTTACAGACAAAATCTTTACTAATTGGAGTGATGCAATTAGGAAAAGTGAAAGTAATTCTGAATTTTAGTCTAATAACAAGCTTTGCACTTCGTTTTCTTGTTTGCCAAACTTAGAGCAAATTATACTGAGCGGTAATGCTCTGTTATTGACATATAGAAAACTTGGTGCTAACATAATCGATCCAGAAACAAAAGCAATAAAATTGGTCAGAAAACACATCTTCTAAATCCCATAGTAGTCTCTATTTAGCCAGAACATTTAGTTGGAAAAAAACCATGTTATACCACCTAATTGGCTGTTCACTTTAAACTAAAAAATAGCATGCAGTGGCAGTAGTGTTCTACATCGGCCATAATCTATAGGTCTATGGTCACTACAAAATTGTAACATATAACACTTTGGCTAGTTCGAGCTTTCTAAGCTATACTATGCAGATTTATTAGTTTAGTCATTAAAGTGATATAAAGTTCACTAAAGTGTTTCAGATTGTCTAAATTATTGCCATTTATAAAGGAAACAAAATTATTGGTTGTTTTTACATTAATCGGCATAAATGGCATACAACAAATTCACCGTCAGCAATTCACCCAGAGAAAATTCATCCCCAGCAATTCATTGAGGGCGCCATGACAAATTCACTGTCAGGAATTCATCATCGCGGCAAAAAAGACGGTGAATTTACTTGGCGGTGAATTTGTCATGGCGGTGAATTTTCCCACAGTGAATTGTTGACGGTGAATTTTTCGTCGATGAATTGCTAACGGTGAGAGTCAACCTAAATATGTAATCACTCATAAATTCTTAATTGAATTATTTGGAATAGGTTAATCAATAATTTTAATAATGATCAATATCTAGTATGACATTTGTAGTTTAAATAGTGATAATATAAAGTATTTTTTTTTTGGTATGTTGTTTCATAGTGGTTCTCTTCTATCTCTTCTCTTGGAAGCAAACAATTTTCATTAAAGTCATCACTTTTATGATCATCCAACATTAGTTGTAATGTGATTTTTATTAAGTGATGGTTCACATTGTCTATTTTTTTTTCACTTTTTTTAATGACATAGACAAACAAGTTTATGTAATCAAAATACTTGTCATTCCAATTACCTTTTCAACATGAGGTTAAACAACACCATATCGAAACTATAGACATCACTCTTACAGGGAAGCTGATAGTTTTTATAATATTTTGGATCCAAGTAATCAAGGCTTCCTTGAGTGCCAACAAAAATTTGAGACATGTTGTGTACACCCATCCTAAGCTAATTGGAATGAATCCACACCTTAGACTTTCGAATTTCCAAAATGGAAAAATAAATATTGTCTAAAATGGTTCAAATTTTGTGCCAAAATCATATTTAGTAAATGATGTACATGTGGACTCCTAAGTTCTCTAGAATGATCTGAAACCTTAAATACATTTGACAATTTCAGCCACTTTAGTGAATAAAATCAATTCTCTATGAATCGAAGAACATATCAAATATTAGGAAACTTGAACCGACCAAAGCGTAATACTTTACAACATTGTTATAGCAAAAAATATTGAGATTCTAGCTAATGTATACTACTATTTCAAATATATACGATTTAATAATTTTGAGGTGAATAGACAATTAGGTGGTAGAACACAATTTTATTTCAACCAAACCAATTCTAAAAACACTTTTTGTTTTGGGTATGCAGAGACTAATTTGGGACTTAGAAGATGTATTTTCTTGCCATCTTCAATGCTTGTTTTCATGAGTTGATGGTGTTAACAACACCATGTTTTCCATATGACAATTAATAAAAACTACCTCTCATTAAAATTTGGTTCAAGTCTGGAAAGGGAAATAAACCAAATCCAAAGCTTATCATTATATTGACACACATAATTATGACAATTAATAAACACTACCCTTCATTAAAATTTGGTTCAAGCCTGGAAAGGGAAATAAACCAAATCCAAAGCTTATCATTATATTGACACACATAATTACTTAATTTTTTCTATTGCATAATTTTAAATTTTTAAATCATGCTTAAATGTATATAAAAATAGAATAGATATAATTTCATAGCATTATAAGTGAGTGACAATGTGGGTGCTATGTCCTTTTAAGATTGTGAACCTCTCATTAGTACAACCTATGCCTATAGCAACCCCTCACCATCTCAATAAAAAATAATACAAATGAATATCTAGACCAAAAAAAAAAAATCCTCACCCTATAATAAACTCGCATAAACTCCCTTCTAAATGTTTCTTATTGTTTTAAATGCTTCTTGAATGTTTGATTTCACGATGGTTCTCCATGGTATTTTCTTCATTTTAATGGCCCTGCTTAGAAAATGAATCAAACTCACATGGTTTCCTCCCTATCTATAACACCTTAAGATGATAATAAAAAATCCTCACAATTTAGGACCACTCAAAACCAACTTGAAAATACCATGAATGAAATGCCCCCATAAGCCATAATAAGAAACTATGATACCATCAATACAAAATCTAAACATTAGAGAATAGGTTGACTATCTGTAGTTGATATCAAATTACATATGCAGAAAAAAAAAGCTTCCAAGTTGGGATGGTATGGATTGTTAAGTAGGAATCGAATCAACAATAACATGAAATGGGATAGAAAATTACCATTCTATCCACCCCCCAAAAAAAAATATTACCAAAAAACTTTAAATGTGAAAAATAATTCTATAAATTGCAATTTCAAAAGATCAATCTAGCTTGTACTACAAACTTCCCCTTGATCAAAGTAATTTCTAGCTTTCATTTCAAGCTAAAACAATAATATTGTAGGATAGTGCAAGAGAAAGAATGAACTAATCTAGAACAATTGAATGGTTGTCACCCATCTGGATCAATTTTTATCTATTGATGTTCAACTATCAATATTGTTAACATGTTTTGATGTTAAATGTTGCAATCATTTTGATGGTCTCTCATTTACTTGATAGACATTTTAGACAATCAATTTATATCTAATGCAGTATAAGATCTAAATGAGCTTCATAAGGTAATTTAGGTCTATTGTTATAATAGGCATACAAATGATACAAATTTAGTATTTTTTGTATAGTTCCATGATACTGAATTTTTTTGTCCAATATAATGTTATTTATCCCAACAATGTTGATTTATTCCATAAATATGCATAATGGATCAAGGATGTCATGTACACTACTTTATTTGGAAAGAGTAATTTCAAATAAAATATTGGCTACAATTTTTTTCTCGTCTTAGTAAATAATATAGATGAGATGAAACTATTAGAGAGATTAGTGCTTTATAAATCCATTTGAACTAGTAGAATGCAAACCAACATTGTTATGCTTATCAATTTTTTATTTTTAATTAAAGATTGAACATGATTCATATTATATTTTTTAAAGTGTAGTTTACTTTGTAAATTAATTAAAATATATATTAACTATACACATTCATGTAATTCAAACTTATGGTATGAAAAATCTAGTACTCAATATGAAAAAAATATAAACTATATTTAATCACACCCCAATACATTTTCTATAAAGTGCCATGTCTCATGCAATAGATGCATCTTTCCATAGATGCTATCTAATTAATGATCTCTAGATCCATATATTTTAAAATAGTGAAAATCTATTCATGCTCTATAATTTATATGATTAAAAAAAACCTCTGCTAATTGCCCTTTCTTGATTTACTATGTTGAGAATTATCACAACCTAGCTAATACACCTAATTAATTTGATACTTATTCATAGTTAAGTATTTTGATGAAATATTGACTATATCTATTAAACAATGATTATCATGATTCACCCTTGAACATTATGTAAATTACTCAATATCAATATTGTTATTATTCAAATTTTACTCTAAATTATTGGAGTGGTTAACATTGACAATGAATAACTACTTTTTTTTGTCTGATTATGACAAGAAAATTGATGCTCTCTAAACATAGAGGGAGAATATCATTGGGGAGAAGGTGTCTAGCAATTTTGAAGGTGAAATATCATGACGTAATTGAGGACACACCACGTATATCATATAGATAAATTTTATTTAAGATCATGTGTGTATTGTCATAAATAGGAATTGAATTTTATGCATTTCAACCTTACAACTAATTTTATTCAGATATATTATTAATTTTTAAGTTAGTATTAATGTAGTTCATAATTTTTTAAAAATGATAATAATAATAAAATGTTCAACATAAATTATAGATTTATTATCATGAAAAATGAAATAAGTTTCATTTTATACTATCCACTAGTTTAGTATTAATTTAAAAAGTGTTGAAACACTTAGGTTGCTAAGATGGAATAGGACTTGTATAATTTTTTTGGGAATCTAACTTCACAATTAGGTGATGCTAAGAGAAAAATTAGATAGTTTCATCAAGCATATGGAGAGGAAAGTGTTACACTCAACTTTATATATAGTTTTCATGACTTCACTTCGTTAGAGCACAATGAGAACTAGTTTCAATCCTTCCTCCATAGGCATAGTATGTTGTACAAAAAAAAGTTATATTTTTGGGAAAATATTAAAGGACTAGGCATAGGGAAATAAAGAAAATTGGTAGGCCATTACTAAGTTCATTCATTCTTTGGTTCTTTTTTGTTTTGTTGGTGTTTTTCTTCTAGAAACAAAGCCAAAAAGGACAACAATGAAAATATTTTTTGACACACATTTGGACTCCAAGTAGCTTGCTCAATTAACTTGCACATACACCATATGTTAGAGTAATCATGTATTAGCTAATAATTAATCTTTAATTGATTACTAGTTTAAGTTATTCTCATGCACTTAAGCTAAACTAAGGAGTTCTTTATTCAAGGAACTAAGTGCTTTTCTATGCTAACTAAAGTGAACTATTATTAGATCATTTTGTCTCATCACATGTGATGTTGACACTTGTCTTGATCTAATCCATTTACCATTTAGGGTTTCTCTTATATAACACTCAACCCTCATTGTATTATGATTGTTCTGCTCTCTCAAACTCTCAAATTTTGAGGAATTTTGTTTTCCTTGAATATTCTTTAGGTTCATTCTATAGCTTTTTCTTGTTAAGGAGCATAATAATTATTTGTCTATAAATCTCTTACATGTAAGGTACCTTTGTTCGTTGTTTGATCTTGTGGCTCATTTTTTCATAATTCTAACATGGTATTAGAGAGTGGATTCCGTAAACCCCATCTTGATTTTTGAATTTTTTTCTTCAACAAGGGTTATAGGCTTTATATTTGGAATCCCTTTTGCTTTTTCTATAAATTTTGGAGGTGGGCAATTTTTAGGTGCATTTTGGCACAAATAGGATCTCACTGTTAGATTCAGAGTTGTCGAGAAAGTTAGATTTGGATTTTCTTTGGCCTTGTTTGAACTCTTGATGTCAAATTTATGAGGGTTTGAAGTAGTTTTTTTTTTTTGGATCTGGAGGGTAGCTACAATTTTGGCACATTTTGGCATAAAAAGGACCTAACCGTTGGATTCAAGAGGTCGTTTCGATGAATTTTGACTATATATTTGCCCTATTTCGTTGTTGAGAGCTTCTAAGGAAAAACTATTTTATATAGGGGCTTGTATAGCCCCTATACGACCCTATACACAATCTTTGAAAAAACAAAAAGAAATATAGGTCAACTTTATTTTTTCAATTTTCTTTTATTTACAAATTTTTAAAAAAATGCAAGGTCAATTTAAAAGTTGCGGGCATTTAATTTTTATGTGGGCAACATTTTTTACTGGATTTTTGGGTGCATTTAATTACCCGAGTACCTGGAGTACCCTGTGGGCCCCACTTTCTGCCACTAGCGTGGGTTCTCAACCACCATGGTCAGCCCTTTCAAGGTCGATGGATGGCTTCCAATCCACCACCGACGGTTTAAATATTTATAGGAGCTCCATGTTTTTCAACCAGAGGAAAACTTTATCAATTCCTGCAACCTTTTCCCATATAATGTCATTATTTACCGATAGGAATATTCTACAAGATTTTGGTGATCCCATGGAAAAAATAATGCTAACATCACCATATTGGCACCCTACATTTTTTTGGCGAGTTCAATTTTTTCTGGGTAGAGAAAGAATATTTTGGTGGAATCTTTTTTTTGGCAGTTGGATTTTTTTCCAACAAGGGGCATATTCTTGGAACATTCGCTGACATCATGTTCTTGTCAGCATGAAATCATCCATATAGACGACCTCTTGCTCCCTCTTAGCCCTTCATTTGGCCTTAGAGAGCAATTTTTGATTTTTTGGCATAACTTGGGCATACGGAGTCAAAATTGAGAAAACAAGATATCGTCAAAAAGTGGGTTCCACCAAATTTCCAGTGTTGGTCTCACACTTTATTTTTCTCCTGGTGCATTTTACATCTTGTTGAAGTTAGAGGTGCTAATTTTAGTCTCAAGCTCATAACTTTTGACTGGTTTCTCCATTTTTTGCAATTCTACCTATGTTGGAACCAAATTTCAGATCTCTTCACATCCATCAATGCACTTTTTTATATTTGTCTCCAAATACATTTTTTAAGTTCTTTTTTGTCTGCACTTTGGTAAATTACTTGGATTCCTTAGCTCCTGGAACCTTTTTGTTTATGTGGGATGACTCATTTTTGGTTGTTCTATATGTATTTGTAGTATTTTGTTCTATTTGAGAAGTGCAGACATATTTTTCATGCACATTCTCTTTTATAGATGCACTGAGATAAAGTTCCACTCTGGTGTATAGTTTTTGGGGATTTCATGCATCTTGTTGTGTCTTTTATACTCGCATTGTGATATAAAGTGTCATGGCGAGGTTGTTGTTTGCCTATGGTTTGCATCATATGTTTGTCAAGTGTGTGTCCCTTCCACAACCACAATGAATCCTAGTGATTCTTGTCTCATGTGAGTGTGCCTTAGTTTGCACACCCTTTTATTTGCAAGTTGTTTCTCATACATGAATTTCTTGGTTTCACATAGTTCTAGTGTACCCTTCTTGGCTCTCCCTTTCCAATATTATGGGGGGGTTTCTACTATTGGTGTTAATGCTTCTTTGGTTTCACTTTGGAGCGATCTATGTATCTAGTTCTTGTTCTTATGTACTTTCAGATGTAACATACATCCATGGCTAGTTAAATTCAAATTTTGATGAGATGGATCATTTACCATATGGATACTCTTGCATTCCTAGTTCTAGAGGCTCTTCATTTTAGCACTATATCACTCATCTTTTGCCAGCAGTCTATAACTTCTTCATGCTTCAGTGATGTTCTACATGTTCCTCTTTTTTGGGATATTATTTCGGTAGATGCTTCTTAGTCTTTCACCTTTATTTGGAGTCTTTTTTAGTCCTTCATTCACCTTTCTCTCTTTTGGAGAGGATTTTTCTCTCACAGTGTTTTTATCCTTTTCTCTAGTTTTGAGATATATTATGTTTGTACATGGGTACCTCACCAGGCCTTGCTTGTCGAGACCATCATGCATTCTAATTTTTAGATTTTTAGTTACTCCCTAAGTTCATTTTAAGGGGGGGTGTTATATTAATCATACAATAGCTAATAATTAATTTTTAATTGATTATTAGTCTAATTTATTCTCATGCACTTGAGCTAAACTTATGAGTTCTTTATTCAATGAACTAAGTGCTTTTCTATGTTAACTGATGTGAGCTATTATTATATCATTTTTTCTCATTTCATGTGATGTTGAAACTTTTCCTAATCTAATCCATTTACCATTTACAGTTTCTCCTATATAGAACTCAATCGTGATTTTATTATCACTCTTCTACTCTCTCAAACTCTCAACCTTTTAAGAATTTTATTTTCCTTGAAGATTCTTGAGGTTCATTCTGTAGATTTTTATTATTGAAGAATATAGTAATTCTTTGTTTGCAGATCTCTTGCATGGAAGGTATCTTTGTTCATTTTTTGATCTTTTGGCTCCTGGTTTCCACAATTCTAGTTCACCGTACACTTAATATTTTATATTTTATTAATTATTTAATTATCTTGGATTTGACTATGACTACTTGTCTTGATTTTCCAATGTACTTTTGCTACAAATAGACTACATAGATTGTGCCATTATTTTGGCTCTTGTACTTATGATTTCATAGTTGCCATTTATCTTTGTGGTCTCAAATCATCCATATTTTTTCCCCTTATATTTACTCATTAATGCTACTTTTTACCAACAAAATCTATCTTTACTTCTTATTTTCTATATATCAATAGAGCTATGCTACCTCAACAAAGAAATGACATAACATATAGGAGCTTGAATCAAATCGACACTATATAAATCACAAGAAAATATATCACAAATATTAAATAATTCAAGAGAGAGTTGTGCATAATTCCTTATTTAATTATGTGCACAAACTTTATGAAGGTTGTGTTGATAAAAAAAACCAAATGGTTAAATATTTTTGGGTGTGAATCAATCCATGTGCCTTTATTCACTTATGGATCACCTATCCTGACTTTCCTTTGGAAGATAAGGAATACTATAGGCAAGAAGTAAACATCATACACTAGATAAATTTACAATTACAATTTACCTTAGAATATTTGAGTATGTCATTAGTATTTTCTCTACATGTGATGTAGTCTCCAAAGGATTTTTTGTATTTAGCTATTGTAGCAACAACTAAAGATTATTTTTTGGGTGTCATAAGGACTCAAGTTTTTCCTACTCATATTTCATCATGTATCCCACTAAAACATCAATAATTTTAATAGAAAACCTTTAACCAAATTGAAGAATAGAGAAACTTTAACTTGTATATAATTCCTATAAACAAACAATAATAAAAGTTTATGATTTTTTGCAATGTGTAGACTAAATATCACTTAACGAGCTATGTTCTAGTGTGATATATTATGAGGGTGTTAAAGCTTGGTCTTGTCATATAGAAATCAATGTGGAACTAATATATCTTTTACAATGTATTATTATAGCCTTTTATATACTACTATTTATTTTGAAGGTTGATTGTAGATAAATCTGCTATAATATCTTTAAGAATATCCAAAAAATACATTCTAGATTTAATTATTCTCTTTCCTATAATTTTAGAACATTGTAATGTTTTAATTTTTTTGAGTAATAAGAATTAATGATTGATTTGATATTATCATATTATTAAAAAAATGATGATTGGAATGGGAGTCGAGTAGATAGTTTCTATTAAAAATTCTTTGATGATCATTTGATTATCCAAAATTTCCTTTTAGGTTTTATTTTTATGTTTCCTATCTTTCTATAATATTTTTAATTTTTTCAGTAGCATTATTTCTCTGACTATCATAAGAGTATCCCATTTTTTTATAGATTGCTTATTTTTTTTGGATAATTTATTATCACTGCATAGAAAGTAGATTACATTGTCCTACCAAATTTTGTGTATCTAATCGTATTATAGAGATGTAGGTAGGATGAATAAATTCAAATGAACCTTGAGAAAATCATAAAAAATAAGTAGGAATTATTAACTATTTGTATCTAGTAACTTGGAGAGTGGACAAGTGTCAAATATAAAAAATACATAATACTAGATAATTTAGCTTATAACATAATGTGTAGTATAATACAACATATAAATAATTTGGTCCAAGATTGAATCAAATAAATGTAAGATCTTGATTGGTTGTTATACTCTACCATATCATGTTATTAAAAAAACATCTTCATTGAATAAGGAATGCATGAATGGGCATTAGATATGTAAACACTTGCTCATCTAGGAATACATGTTGCACTATATTCCTTCATTCTTGTCTGGCATCAAAGTTCTAGATCCTTCATGAAGGTCCATGCTTCTTTATTTGGAGAAGGCAAGAGAAGAATTTAGCTTCATGGTTGTGTAGAAAATCACTTTGACAATACTCTCTTTACTACAACTCAAAGACCATGCACTTCATTTCCTTTTCAAATTTTAAGAATATGATAACATAAATCTTGTAATTGAAATATAGTAAATTATATTGAAAGATTTAATTGTTGTAAATTTTAAGTTAGAAATAGTGAAGATTCATTAAATCAAATAATGTACTTTTCCATTGTGAATATAGTTGATAAGTTGTTCAAATTTTATTTATTTACCACTATGATGATCAATATGATAACTAGTTTCATGTTTTTCAAAATTTCCATAAATTTCTATAATATTGTTGTTTAATATGGTGTTATGGTGAGGATGGCCTTTACATGTGGTAATGGAGATCTAAGTTTAACTCTAGGGTCTATAGCCTAGTGTGCTTAGTGTAGAATTGTATTTTAATTTCATTCAAGTCAACTAGGCATATTCTTTTATTTTTTCTCTCAGGGAAATGTATATCAGGTAAATAAGTCAAGAAAAGAGTAAATGAGAAAACCAAGCAAAAATTAAAATTTTTCACTTTTTGATATAGAAACTTCAGAAAAATGTATGGTTTGATTTAATTTAGATAAAGTAAAATAAGAGGGAACTAAACCATAAATCAAATCGACAAAAAAGGAATCTTCAAAATTTTGAGACATGCCTTTTGGGTGTAGTCACAATGCACTAAGTATAACTAGGGTGGTGTTATAGGAGTAATTAGCACATATATCATTTGACTGCAAAATATGATGAAAATTTCTGACGAAAGATGTATAATTAGATGTATCGTCGGGTACCTGTGTATTTAATGTGAAATTTAAAAAAAAAAAAAAAATTATGCCCGACATTTGTTGAAATTGCAATGCTCAGTAATTTTTGTCGCTATTTTGACATACACTTAAATTCAACCATCCCCTTTCCATCAATTTATTGGCCAACATATGGTTAGCCTCCTTAATTTGTGGGCCGATGGGTATATGGTTAGCGTTCGTTGGGGTTCCGACGAATTAAGAAATAAAAGTGAGTTCGACAATTTATCTATACTTGCGACAATGTTTTGCTATAGTTGTGACAATTTGTGGAGGTTATAAGCCAAATGTTTTTGGTGAAAAATATCAGAATTATTAGATTTTGTTACCTGTCTATGATTAAAAATTATTGGAGTGCGAGTTTGATATTTTTTGAAGATCTAAATATTCAAGCTTGGTAAAGAAAAATCATGTCAGATAATATTAGTGGAGAACAAAATGAAGAGACACTTGCTAGATTGTGGGCTAGATTGAAAAGAAACGGTGATGGGAAATGTTATTGTCCTTGCAATAATTGCAAGGGCTTAAAGATGAGAAGAATTTTAATCACAACAACTGAGAAACATTGTAGGAAGCATAGTCACATTGAAGGGGGGCATGATTATCGTCCATTGGTAATTTGTTCATTATATGTTTTTATATTGATTGGATTTGCAAATTTTTATATTGTTTTAACATTTTTTATATATAAAAAAATCACTTGATCATGATCATGGTTTATTTGTGTCAAACATTATTATAAAGGTGGGGTGCCCTAGGGCACATGATATGGATTATCATGGCCCAGAGAATGTGGTTTTGCAAGCGGAGGAACATGGAGCTATGAATATCAAAGATGAAGTTAATGATCCTATGGAAGAAGATGATTATGCACTAGAAAATATAGTTGAAAATGATGGTACAAATACATTGATCCATGACACATTTAGTGGCATATCTTATCATGATGATTGAGATGACTTTGATGATGTTCATGATTTACTTGTACTTGAGAAGGCATACGAGCCCCTTTCTAAAGGCTCCCAAACAACTCTTCTCTCTACTGTATTGTTGTTGGTGAACTTGAAGGTTATGAATGGTTTATCCAACATAGCAATCTCACGGATGTTAAGGTATGTCATATATGTCATCTTTTTTCATCTATTTTTGTTGTTAGTTCATCACTAGTAAATAAAGGATGAAATATGTACCATTAATATTCTTTATATTAACAAATTATTGTTTTGTTAATACCATTTTGGGAATACCCCTAATGATTCCCCTAATCAGGATGAAATTAATTCTGCCTTGAATAAGCTCAAGACTGAGGACATTGTGAGTGTGGCGGAAAAAAGTACGGATGGCCTTTTCACTGTTCTCAAGTGGACCCAGAAGGAAGTCTGTGATTTGAAAGGCCGTAATAGAGATCTCAGCAACAGAGTCATGGATTTGGAGTAGAAGATTAGCTGGAGTCGTAATGAGAATGAAGGACAGGAAACCCCCTTACCAAGGAAAAGATAGCATTCGCAGGAGGAAAGATTGACCAGGCTCGAGTGTAATTTGTCCAAGATTGGCCAAAATATTAGGGCCACTGTGGAGAATAATCACCAAATTTCCAGGCATAACACCATTATCATCAATGCTATGGTGGAAAAGCTCAAAAAAAATCAAAAGGGCTCGCTGGTCGTGGATTTGGATGTGGACAGAGGTTGCAGCAGATCTGTTGTTGAAGGGATTTCGACTCGCACCCGAGCTAATACGAAGAGGAAGACCCCGATTTCTTCACATATGGTTCAAATCCTCAAGCAGGGGTTACAGGATATGAAGGATGCTGAAAAGGAGGTCGAGGAGTTGATGAACACCTTGGAGTAGTGTTGTGGTGTTTGTTTCTGGCTTTTTTGCGGTCCTTTTTTTGGACCCTGTTGTCTCTTTGTGTTGTCGTTTCCTTTTTGGGACAGCTGACTGTTTGTTTGAACTTGTTTTGCTCTATCTTTCGGTGTTTTAACTTTGTGGTTTCAGGTCCCTGTAAAACCTATTTTTTCCTTTTCAAAAACAAATTATTGTTTTGTTGTAGATTGATAGGTGAATTTTTGTTACCATCATCAAATATTTTACCTCGCTCATACCAAGATTTATCTTCAATTATGAAAGATCTATTGGAATGGAGTATCAAGCAATAGATCCATGTTCCAATGATCATATTATATATCATAAATAACATGAATTTGCAACAAAATGCCTAGAATGTCATATTCGTAGATATCGAGCATATCAACTAACAAAATAGGTGCCTCACAAGGTTCTTTGTTATATTCCCATTATTCCATGTATGCAATGATTATTTAGGTGTGAAAGTTTTAATGGATTACCATGCATAGAATAGAAGTGGAGATGACATTCTTCGAATGCCTATGGATGGTTTTGAATTTAGGGACATGGAGGAAAAATGGCCACACTTTAAAGAAGAACCTCATAATCTCAGGCTTTCATTGGTAGTGGACGATGTCAATTCATTTGGAGAGATGAGATCTATTTACTCGATGTGGCCTATTTTTTTTTATCAACAATAAAATTCCTCCATGGATGTCAATAAAGAGGGAGCACATAATGTTGGCAATGATTGTTCCAGGTATTTGTTTACATCAATTTTATTTAACATAGTAGCATCTCATTTGTCTTATTTGTTGCATAATGACTTATATTTTTTTCATTTAATAGTCATGTACATTAATTTATATATATTGCAATAAAATGGTTATAATAATTATGTAATGTTTATGTTCATTCAACTATGTAAGTACCAAGTTAAAGATATGAATGCATATATTGAGCCTCTTATCGAAAAGTTACTAAAGTTATGGAATGGCGTCACTATGTATAACATCTCTAGACCAATAGGACAAAGACAATTTCAATTCAATTTAATTCTTGTATGGACAATTCATGATGCCCCAGGGCTAACAAATTTTTGTGGTATGTTATAATGTTCGATTTCTCTTTAATGATATTTAATTTTATGAAGTAGATATCATGCATATTTTTTAAATAATATATTCATTATATATAATTATAAAAATTGACATATTTAATCCAATTATATATGATCTTGTAGGTCTTCAAACAAAGGGAAATTTTGCATGTCCAATTTGTGGTCCAAAGATGAAATCTCGTCATTCAACAAGTTTAGGAAATCAGGTGTTTGATGAGTATAAAAACTTCCTCCACATAAATCATAAGTATCGAACTACTGAAAAACATCTTTTCAATGGGAAAGAAGAGACTACATCAAAACCACGAAGAATGACACCTTGCCTATGAAAATTGGAATATAATAGAATTAATCATCAAGGTTATACATGAGATCAAATTGTTTATCTATCATATATGATATGTTTGGAATTTATTTTTTTATATTGTGTTTTGTTTACTCATGTTGTAATTGACAATGATTGTTATTGTTAATTTGTTTAACTTCTATGCTTCATGAAGGTCATCAAGGCATTAATGGCCAGCTTCCACAGGGACTAAAAAGTTATCCCAGACAATTTAGTAGGTTGCGCTACTATGAGCAGCTACAAATTGTGCATTTTTTTGATACAATGCATATCATAAATAATATAACAAAAACGTTATCAAAAATATTGGATGGAGGGCATGACAAAGAAAAAATTGTCAAAATTTGTAGTGACATTCAAGAATCCAATCATGCAATGAAAAATGTCATTCAATTAAATAGCGATGGAGACCAAAATATTATAAGCACCCTTCCTTAGTTATTAACGGAGCAACAAAGCAATGTTATAAAAGAAGTCATACGAAAAATTTGATTTCCCATACGATTTGTTGTGAATATAAACAATATCATAACAAAAAAAGGTGAATTTGGGCTAGGGATGAAAAAACATGATTGGCATACCTTCATTAAGGTAATTATTCTAGTATATTTTATATATATTTGTATATTGCATGCACTTTTGATGTAGTGTATTATGTTTAGTAGTTTTGGAAAAATAATGAAAATATCATTTTATAATTGTTGTAACTTACATTCTACCTCTATCTCTCCCAGACAACTTCGACAAAAATGTCAAACAAGTTATATATGATCTTGGAATTTAATACATGAGGTAAGTTGCAATATTTGCTCAATTCGTTGTATAGATCTTATATTTTCCATTTATTTTACTTTTTATGTAATATATTGTATTTTTTTGTTAAATCTCATTAATATATTTGCGCCTTGAATCACTTGTAGATGTTTGTCATCTAAAGAAATCCATAAAGAAGATATAAATTATTGGAGGAGAAAAATTCCTCATCTAATGTGTGAAATGCAAAAGTGTCTACCTTTGACATTTTTTAATGCACAAGAACACTACCTCATACACCATGTTGAGGAGATTGAATTGTGTGGACCTGTACACAGAAGGTCAATGTGGATGGTTGAGAGGCACTTGAATTTTTTTAAGGCTTTGGTTAGACAAAGAGCACATCCTGAGGGTTCTATGGTGGAGGGATATATGGTATACCAAAACATGGTGTACATTACTAAATATCTTCCTAAGCTCCCAACAAAGATCCATGTAGATCACATTTGCGATCCCAACTCCATTAAAAAATTCAAAGGGGAGTACCTGATGGGGAAAAGTAAATTGAGGAAAGTGAGGTAATTATAAGATGGCCATGGAGATTAATTAGAATAAATTTTGCATTGCCTTCAATTGCTTGAAAAGAAACAACAAAGAACTAGTCCAAATGAAAGAATCTTCCACACACAAATAGAAAAGTACTAGTATTGTATTACTCCAAAAAATAAGTCTTTCACTGTTGAAAAGTATTAAAATATTAAAAAGTGTTGATGATCAAATATTACAATTCAAATTTCATAAATATAAGAAGAAGACCCAACAAAGGTATCTTTTTGGATTGTCTTTTGGCAAATAATTAAACTATTGATCCTAATTAAACTTATAAAACAATTTAATCTTCTCCTAACATTGACTTAGCCATTGAGAGATGTTTTTTATACTCCTCCAAGGTATGGGTATCCACATCATGCGCTGCATTTCGGGCTTCATATTCGAGTTTTATCATCAATTCCATATGTTTGCATGATCCATCCAACAATAGCCCTTCTTCTTTGACTATATCCAATGCTTCCTGAAGTATCCTATTGCATTCATCCATCCAATTATCTCAGTCCTTCAAAAACCCATTCTTATCACATTATTTGGGTAATCCCAACTTCACAGTTTCATTAAACCCTGTATTTTCTGAGTGTAAGTCTTCATCATATTTGTCATGCTTTCTCAGGATTGTGTCAATGGTCAAGATGGAATTGGTGTCGAATCCCTCATGTAGTTGCATATCATCTATCTTAGTAAATCTCCTGTGCAACATCGTTGCCACAGTGTCAAACTGAAGGTTCTTCATATTTTCTACTAGTTTTTTATGTTCTTCTTGCAATTTCTCATATTCACTCTACAACTTTGTATCAGTTCCAGAGGTGATCCTCATTTTGGCATCTTTCATGGCAGTAATTTCCAAATCTGATTTTTCACTTTTCATTTTGTAATAGTTTCTTTCTTTCATCAACTATATTGTTTGTGCCTTGTTGAACTTGGCAATGCTTATGCACATGTCTATTGAAGCCATAGGGTCAGTTTCCCAACATTAAGGGTCATCATGTGTCCATATGCTTTTTTCGATATCGATGATCTTTGGCCTTTTGTGAGGTGGGTATAGTGCCCATATCAACATTGAATTTTTACTAGGATTGAATCTTGACCCTATGTAAATTTCCTTCACACCCTCTATGTTTAACTTGTATTCCCCTTCATTGTTATGCAAAAAATATCAAAAATTAAAGAGGCACTGAGGTGCCAACTAGGAAATACAATTACACTAGCTTCAAGTAACAACTGTCTACCTCTTTTAGGGGTCATGTTCTGCACTTCATTGTCTATATCATCTTTCAAACTTTTCACCAATTGTTGTTCCTTTTCAGGGGTAATTTTTGGGATGGATTCCCTCAACATTTTTCCTTTTTAATTATATAAAAAATATTTAAATTCTCTTGACTTGAAAAACTCATTATTAGAAATAAAGGATTCATAGGCTGTAAGCCTATCATCTTCATCTACACGAAATTCCTTGGCTAGTTGTAATTCCCTATCAAGGAGTTCTTCATATACATCATTCATCATCCAAGAGATTGTTCTCTATTGTGATTGTGCTTCATTTTCTCCTACAGATTCTTCTTCAAATGAATCATCCATTTCTTGCAACCTTTTCTTTTTTTTCTCTAACTCCTTCATTAAATTTTCTATAACCTCCTCTACTTCTTTGTCTTCTTTGTTGTTAAACACATCTTCCCCCGGTATAGGAACATGGGTGTATCCACTAAGGTTTTTATTTTTCTTACAAGAGTGTATGTACCCTGCAGGGTCATAATTCATTCTTTGTGCATACTCCTTTAATTTGAATTCATCCAACAACAAAAGATAATAAGATCATTGGTAGTGGGATGTTAGGTTTTTAGGTACATCAATTATAAATTGAGGTCGTATACCATGGTAATTAACTAATTATATGTTGTTTGTGAATTTCATTTTTTTTGATATAGTTGGTCAAGAGTGGGATGCACTACATTTTTACGCCGCAAACAATCTTGATTGGATGATGGTATGGATTGAATGATGTCAACAATCTGGTCACACATTAACATGGGAAGGTGTGGCTTCATTGGTTAAAGAAGCTCATCGTAATGGAGATTCCAATGTTACACCAAGGGAAATTGATTTAGCCTATGGTTTAAGAGATAAAAATGTATGTATAAATATATTAAACACCCATATTATTTAATTATTTTCAATTATATTGATGTATATATATGTTGAGTTTTTTTTCTTTGCATACATTTGACCAAGAATAAATATGTTTATCAACTGACAATCCAATAATTTTTACATGTTTGACATATTGCAAGTGAAACACCACAAGGCTATGTGGCGCAATGGTCATAAATTACAAATTAAAAAGTTGGATGACACGAAGAAAACTTGTGATTCTGGGATAACTAGAGTCTTTTAGGTGACTAATGTTTCATCTAGAAGTGAAATACATCCAAAAGTCTCAAAAAATTGATACTATGGGATTTTGGATGATATACTTGAGTGTGACTTTAAGTCCTTCAAATTAGTTTTGTTTGTCGTCCAATGGTATAGGCTACGATTGAATTAAAATGATCCCAAGAGAAATTTTATTGAACATGATAATGGATTTACCATGGTTAATACAAGGTTAATCGAGCAAGCTGGAAATGAGCCCTATGTTCTTCCAAGCCAATGTGAGCAGGTATTTTTCTCAGAGGTTCTAGGTAAACCGGGTTGGTCATTTGTTGTTAGACATGATCCAAGAGGAAGGCCAGTAAAGTATAGTGTGGTGGAAGAAGAAGATATCGAAGAACTAGAAGATGATGTAGATGATGATCAGGATCACCAGTTAGTTGATGATGTGCCTGACGAATATGTCAAAGAAGAGGAACTAGATCATGATGATGTAGGAGTTAATGTTCATGAAGATGATATCTATGTGGATGATGACATTATCGAAACTGATATCAATGACGATGATGATGATATGACCAATCCTTACAATGTCAAATCTAGATTAGATGACATAGACAAAGAGTTGGATGAAGAAGAAGATCAATCACATTGAAATGTATGATTTATGCGATTATATTATCTATTTGATATTGATTTCTTGATAGAATTATATTTGACCTATATGGTTACATAATTAATTCATGACATTCTTAATTTTTATGTCATTACATAATTAATTCAGGATGTACTTTTTAATGTTGTTAATTCATGATGCAACTACAACTATTGTAGCTCTACTAGAAATTTCCATATGATCATATCCTAATTACTCTATGACTATTTATGATTAGATATTATTTGATCATATCTTTGGTTATTTCACTCCCAAAAAATTAGTGTTTTCTCATGTTGACCCCGCATAGTGACATGTGAATGGGGCCAACATTGATTTTTTTTCAATTTGTGCTTGTATGGTGTAAAACATGACATGGTTAGCCTAGGTGCATGCACTAATTATATGGGAGGGTTTCGAGACTCAAACATGAGGTCATTATATATAAAGGCATCTCATCCTTCCTAATAATACAAGTTGCCTTATTCTTTGTCTCTTTCATATATTGTTCTTAGCATTTCTTTGGTTAATGGTTTCAAAAGATGAGGCTCTCTAAGCCTCACCTTGGATCTATTACACATCATTTTGTGCATTTTCATTAGAAATTAATATTTAGATGATCTTTAAAAAGTTCATTGAATATAAAGATGATAATAGGAAGCTAAAAACTGAGTATATTTTGTTTATGGAACCTAAACCACAAGGTTTGTCACTCTAATGCTAAAACCAAGTCAAATTAACCCCTAACACCTATTGAAAAAGTCAAAACATGCCTTTCTTTCAAATTCACAAGAATGTATAAACCTTTTGAAACCACACATGCATGTTATGAAAGTGTATGGTAATCCTACTTATAGCAGAATTTCACATGATAAGCTAACCAATGGCACTATATTAGAGGATAAACCCACCTATGGAGCTAATTTAAGAGGTAAGGGATGCCTCTTAGTGGAATTTTGAGTCTTGGATTAATCCATAGTGCTAAAATTAGTTCTAGTGTTCTTCCCTTGGTGTTATATTTATCTCTACAATTTCCCATACTTCACCATTTCATCATCCCTTTTCCCAAGCTATTTGTATCATAAAATAAACTTGGTCCAATCTCACATTATCCCCTTAGGTAATTATCCATTTCCTCCAAGTTGAATGGAACCTTTTGTACCAATTAATCTATGTTTTCCTACCCTAATGGATCAAGACTTGACATACCTTAACAATATTCTTTATGTCATAGCATATCTCTAAAGTTCCTTTGGAATGCTTTAGATGTGTCAATAATAACTATATTGAATATATTAATTTTAAAGTCCCTTAACACATTCCATGAGAAGAAAATGACTCATTTGGATTAAGGTGTACTTTCCTAAACCATTCCTTCATGTTCAACAATCCCTTCTCACACCCACATCATAATTCATATCCATGTTAGTTGTAATGAGTGTTTTAAACCAATAATCAATGAATCATAGGATAAAAGAATACTAGTCATGCACAAGGATAAGAATCAAAGAGACTGAAATAATCAAGTCACTAGATATGCTCCACATTACTGTAATAGACCAATGTAAAAAAATAATTCATAACAAGAATAGGACCAAAAAAAACTAGGAAAACAAACCTTGTAGGCTACATTAATAAGACATTTATTGAAATCATTTCTTCCATGATGTTTAAATGACAAAATATCAGATAGCTCAATCTTTAGTCAAGTAGTATTTCAATCATTGATTCTTAGACATCCATCATGATTAAACATCACATATCATAAGACTTTTTAACAATCACTAGGACTATAGATAATATTCAATCATGTCATAGGAAATAAATCATCAAAAATTATAAAGAAAGAGAAAACCAACTATATAAGCTCAACAAGCCACCATACAAAAATTATATTTTGTAGAAAATAAAATAAAATATATGTTGACATAGAATATATATTTTGTATATAAACTATATGTTGAAATCACATATATATAAACTATATATTTTGAATATTGGCCTCATGCATGTGCAGGAGCATGACATAGCATACTGCACTGAGACCCTAACTGGAGAGTTGCACCGAGAACCACCGCATCTAGCCCCTAAGTGGAGAGTTGTGAGACTTCACTAGATGAGTACTGCAAGGCCATTGAGTCGAGGGGAAAGACTAGGAACCATTTGGTAGGAGGAAATCTAGAACAAGAGGTGAGGGCACTCAAAAAGGGAAAATCGACCAAGGGATAATGATTGTAAGTGATTTTTCCCCCACATTTAGAAATCTTGTTGCAAGTACAGTGATTTAGACTCTTTGTTTTCCCATTGACGTGTCGCATGCTATATTTTGGTCAATTTGAGCTAATGTCCCATTGAAAAACCCAAGTACTACCTAGTACTGGTGTTTGTTTAGTTTGAACAACCAATCTTTGAGATGTTCAATCAGTTGGGTGGCCATTTTTGACCTATGAACTATAGTTTTTTATTTGTCTTAGCATATTTTTTCTACAATAAGATTGAAAGGAATTCCCGTCACATAATAACACACGAAGTTCACTACGGTTCAAATTTCTAAATTTTGATGAAATAAATTTACATATTGAGGTCCACAAATGATCAAAGGGATTGCAAACAATACATGGCCCATGAGTACAATGAAAAATTCCTAATTCATGTCCATAAGAGAACATATAGAATTACATGATGCAGAGTCAGAGGAAGGAAACAAACTCACACAATCTCATTTGACAAGTCACAAACAATCTTGAACTTTCCTTCTTTTGACACACTTATTCAACTATATTTCCCTTCACAAAACTCAACACAAACACTCAAGTTTTGCTTTAGATTTCCAAACCATTACCAGAACTTCAAACAACTTAGTCAAATTCATCTAGGTAAAAAAAAACAATTACCCTGTCTTCCCTTTCATTTTATCATTAACTCTCTTTATGACTGCCCTAAACTTCACAATTTCAACTCAACATAAAGTAATCTGACCCAAAAAAGTATTTAGGCTAATATAGACCACACAATTTCCATTCCATTTCACTTCAAACAAATGTAAACCATCTCCCATCCTTTATTCTTGACAATTTAACAAAATCATATACTGTACTTTCATTTTAGTCTCCAAAACAGGGCTATTATTAGATAGATTAGGCAAAGAAATGGAATTTTTAACTTCATGCTTACACCAAACCTTATATCAAACGAGATCAAATTATACCTTGGTAATCTCTTAACCAAAATAACCAAGAACTCACACTTAATCATCAAAATCCCTTAAAGTTCTTACTGTCATTGGTTCCTTCATACCCTATTTGCAACACTTGTAGGTCTGCCAACCTATTTGGTAGGGCTTTGTTCAAAATCTAAGAACTATTGCACAAGTCTATCCACACTTTTCAATTTCCTCCTTGCAGATCTAAAACATATTCATAATGGGTATCAAAAATTCTACAACAAAAGCTTCAAATATTGATGTCTCAGATAGATTTAGGCCTAATTAGGCCTGATTTGCATAAGGGTTTGTTGCTTTACTAACTCCTAACCAAAGTACACGTGTCCAATGCTTGGTACATGTTTAGTTTGACAAGTATATGCTATTAAAAGCATCAAAGTCCGTTTACAAAGTATTTTCATCAAACCCTAAGGGTGTAACCTTCATAATTTCCCTATTCACAAACTATACAAATAGTTTTTCAGTGAAGAAACTTCATTCCCTTGCATCTTATCTTTATGATTTTTCCCTAAATCCACTGAAACATGAAAGAACGCTCATATTAAGAAAATGGTAAAGGAATTTTGGATAGGGAGGGACCCAATTAGCCTCTTTAACTAGATTCTTAAGAAAGAAAGAAACACCAATACATTTTGGGGTTCTTTTTAGTAGGGTCCATCTTTTATTATTTTATTTGAGGGACCCAAGAAACCATAGGGGTAGAAAGCTATGGATCTTAATAAATAAAGAAAAGGGTTCTATCCATTTTGAAATAGACTAAAAGGATGGTTGCACGAGGGGCTATTTCACATCAAAGGTGGTCCAAAAAAATTCATAGACTAACTAACTAGAAACCAGTACTACCTCAGAGGGACTATTGTCTTTGAGGAAGGTGGTCCAAAAAAATTCATAGACAAGTACAAAAAGTAATAGCAACGTTCCACAACCTAACCCAGTCAACCTCTAAGAAACAAGGCAATGAATCCTATAGATGTTCCCAAAACCCAAAGCTTCAAAACACAGGGTTGGTGACCCTACAAACCATTCCCATGCTTACCATGTGATCTCTGATCATCAAACCCTTACAAGTTTTATTGATACATTCAAAGCTATTGTTACCTCCCATGCCAATAAACACTATTTTTTGTGTCAATGAGAGGATATATCACATAGCACCATCGTCATTACATGGTTTGGGCCTATTTTGCATGGATGACATAAAGGTCTGTTACGAAAATGTTACTGAATTGATGGAGTAGATTTGATGTAGCTGGTTCGATATACACGAAGTATGTGTAGGTATACACTGTCAGCAAATTATATACAACTAAAAGATAAGGATCAAAATAGAGTGGCTATCTAAATTGATGGAAGGCCAAAAGCATCAGGGAATATTGCAGGGTTTATAAACAGTACATGACTTGGGTCAACAAATAAGCAACCCAATTGCATATTCGAGGCGCACGAGGGAAATCGTGTATTCGTATGTGCGATAAAATCAATAACTATAGGGGAAGAGTTTCTAATCGAATACAATTTGAATCATATAGATATAAACACAATTACTATGGGGGTGGTATGTACTATATACCATTTTATCCAACCTCCAATTAATGACTCCAATATATACCATTTTATTATTATTAATTTTTTCCTAAGTCTATTGGTTTCATTTCGGTAATGTTTTTTTATATTTAATTTTTGTCACAACAGGACATTGATCATAGGGGGAAGGCTCTAGCCCAAAGCACATATTGTGATGCATCTTTAGGCACTTCTATTTGATAGGTTTACCTCATTGTAATTGTACAAATTAGATATGAGAAAAATGTTTATTACTATTTTTTTTTATAAGTTTATTGGGTTAATTTTGATAATATTTTTAATATTCTTGTCACTGTCGAATGATCAGGAAAAGGAACTAGCAACAAAGGAGAGCATCCATAGGGAGGTGCAGTCATATTATGCGATGATGACACCGCATATTCCGCAAGCCCTTTTGATATGATAAGGAAGACCCAAAAAAAATGCAATGAAGAAATCCTTCAATTGTTATTCATAGTGCCTCAAACAAATGAGATAAGAGAAAGGGTTAAAATATTGACTGAGAGAGCATGGAACTTGCAAGTAAGCTATCATGAGATCTTTAATAAAACATAAGTTCATTCATGGTTTTATATTTTGTACTCTTTTATGTTATGAACTAAAATATGTGTTGTTTTTACAAGATTTTTTGTGCCCTCATGATGTTGTTGGCCATGATCAGAGTACTAGAGGTGCTCCCTAGGGAGTAGGGGTTGGTACAAGTGTCGATCCTTATCTTCTTGTGCATACATCACATCATCTGACCCCATCATCCATGCCTATATTTTTGACTGAAATGTCTGCAACACATAACATTCATGCATCGGGTAGTGCACCCTCTAGTAGTGAACACATGCTAGAACATGCGTCAGGACATGTACCTAGGGATGTAGAGGCCACTAGTACTGGTGATGTTTTAGTAGCATTTCCTGGATTTTCCTGTATTACTAGTACAAAAAAATTACCAGTCACATTTGTGGTGACCAACAATTTTGTTCCCATAAAGATAGAGAAGATCCTGGGTACTTTATAATGTTTTTATTATTATTATATATAATCCAATTGAAATTGACTTATTGATCACTCTTTTTAGAATAATGATCCCATGATTATTTTGTAGGAAATGAAGTTTTTTATAAATATTTAAATGATATTACATTGGAGATCTTCAGGCCCACCATACGTACACGGTGGAATGCCCAAAATCAAGATTTAAAAGATGAGCTCATTAACCATTTAGTTGTGTTGTTCAGTAATAACACATTCAATTGAACCAAGGTCCTTAAGAAAGTTGGTACCTATCTAAAGTATGTGAGGGACTAATATAGTTCACATTTAGATAAGAAAAAACATTACAAGCATCCCCCATGATTCCAGAGATGGAGTGGAAGGACCTGGTGTCAGATGGAAAGGAGAAGGCTGAAAAAAAAAAAAAGACACCATCAGGCCAAGGAAGGTATGTGATACTATTAAAAATTTAATTATATACTCATTACTCTTTCTTTTTACATAATCCAACATATTTCAAAATTTCCATAGGCTACCCGACACATTGAAGGCAACAAAGGAAAGAATAGAAAAACATGGGCAACACAAACTTGGCTCTGGTGGTTATATGAAATTAGTCACACGAATTGTAAGTATCAATAAATGAAATATTGCATTCAAATAATAAATTTCAAACAATGTTGGTTTTATCACACCATTCAAGAAAAATTCATGATCTTATGCAAAAATCTAGGGATCTGAATTGAACAGAGTGCCCACAAAAGAGGATCTGAAGATTTACTTCCAGTAAGGCTATGAAGCCATGGGTGAATGCCTAAGACTCTTGACTGGGAAAACACAAGCTTCCACTACATCCAACACATAGGTAAATAAACTCAATGAATTTTATTTAAAATTGAATACTTGTGCAATCTATTCAATATTAATTTCCACCATAAAGTAATTATGTACCTATTTATTTTAAACATGTAAGCAATGATAATACTACACATGATATTGGAGTTTAGCCTGGTGAGGGTGGAGCACAACCTACAAATGAAGGTCATGGTGTGCATCACGGTACTAGATGCATTCATGTGCTATACAAAACAGAGTATGGATTAATACAATTAAACATATTTAATTGCAATTGGTGTATTAATTAATGTAGCCTTTCGTGTTTCAACTTTAGAGCATACAGAGCATGATCAACATGTTGAGCATGATTAGGCTACACAATATTAGGAACATGATGTGGCCCCATTAGCTAAAGAGGACTACTCTAATGTTCTTTTAAACATATTTAATTGTAATTGGTGTATTAATTAATGCAACCTTTCATGTTTCAACTCTAGAGGATTTAGCTCAGGTGTTCAACATGTTGAGCATGAGGCTATAAGAAAAGATCAGGAACATGATTCGGCCCCATCAAGTAAAGAGAACCACTCTAATGTTCTTGTAATTAATGACATACTTGTAATAATAATAATAAAACATATCAATTTAACATTTCTTTATTATTGTAGTAGACGCCCCCTTGCAGTGGCCTCCATGTCGTGCGTACATGACTAGGCATACATTAAGATCATGAGAAGAGGGAAGAACAACTAAAGGGGGGATAGATGATTTAGAAAACGATACTCCACTTCTTTATTTTTTAGCTACAAAAAAGAAACAAAAAAAAAGTGCTTGTAATCATATACATTTGACAACCATATTTTTGATAATATGTAAAAACTGAAAGAATGAATGTTATATGCTAATGACTGAAGGTGAATATGTTAATGAATGAATGCTATATGTTAAAGAAGTAATTTAATATGTTATTAATGGATGAATGAATGATTAATGTTATATGATTGAGTATGGGGAATTGAGACTGATGTGAGGGGGGAGGGGGGGGGGAGGGGCCAAGTGAGCTTCCACCATCATATGGTTGGCCTTGTTAAGTAGAGAATATTAAACTATTCTCAAAACAAATAGAATCTCAATAAGGTAATGCACTTTTGAATATTTAATTATGCTGCACTTTTAAGCTTATGCAATTTTCATTAGTTCTCTTTGCTTCAATATGTTACCCTTTGTACTTATTTTACTTTTTAACACATCTCATATGTTACCTTGGATGAAAATTTTTGTAGGGAACCTATCTAGGGATAGATCCCGCGTCTGGGGATATACTAGTTTGGATTAAACAAACTTGGGATGTACTCATGTAGTACAAAAACAAAAGAGAAGAGCCCAACCATTTCAGCACAAGAATTGGCTTGAAATTGGTACGTGGTTTGAACTAGGTTTGGGTATGAGGGGTCTAGGAGAGAGCTCTATAACACATCTGGTATTAAATCATTAAACATATAGATATTTTAATTGTTGGTTGTTTTTACTGTAACTAGGTTGATCTTCTCTTCTACTTATGGAATTTCCAGTTCTAATCAAGGGCAGCTCAAAGGACCTGGACCAACTGACAAGGATTTTAACAATAAACCTCCTACACTTTGGGCTCTACAAAACCCAGGAGGGTGGTCCCCTTAATGTGTTTATAATCTCTGCACTGAAATTACAACCAATCATTAACAATTAATAGATAATCTCATTTAATAGCTCAACAAAATAGGATAATACTGAATTGAATTGGCTTTTCATCAATAGTATCAACCACTTGGAGCATGAGATGATTACAACAATAATTCACAACTTAAGATAATCATTTAATTTTCAATTGTGTAGCAAGCTCTAAGATAAGACAAGCAGACATAGAACCTCACAAACGAATACGATTTAGACTAGTACCATATTCTATTAGGGAGTCAGAGTCACAAACATTTGAAATTCCATGATAGATTTAAACACATAACATATAAGATCTCTCACAATATTTCCTTACAACATAATCAATCTATATCCTAACCCAATACTTCTTACCAAATCCCTTTATAAACATATCCATCTATAACTCCATTCAAGCATTTTAATTAATTCATTGAATTAAAGCCAAAATGGAAATCATACACACCACAATAGTGAGATGAACGCAATAACCCTTGATTATATTATTCAAAATTATAATATTCTTATACAAAGGAGACACATGAGCTCGAAATGAATCATTACAAATCAAATGCTAGTACTATCATGAAACATCAAACCTTCGTAAATCCAAAACCCTACTACAGAATGACACAAAACCTAAATTGCATTTACATTGAATCAATAGGCTTTACAACTTGCTCTACAACTATGCCTAGACTTGACCTGAAAATATCTAACTTGCTAAACCCTATTTCTGGCCTTGAAATCCTTCTTATAGAGAATGAAGGAGCAACCAAGCATCGGGCTAGAAAATACACATGTCACCGACCAATTTGACTGCTCTGTGACACTTCAAAAAATGATTACAATCACTAAGTCTCAGAGAATCTTCTTGTTAATTCCACTCATTAGAGAATAGTCATTGCATTGGCCAAACCAGGAAACCTGTGCCAAAAAATTGCCATGGAGACAATTTCACAATTAGTTATAACCATAACTGTTGAGCTATTAGCTGTCGGTAGTAGACACCATCTTACTCCTCTTCGGTTAAGTATTTGTCCACCCATCTATGATACTCTTCATCCATTGGCCAATCAAAATTCACCACCTCATTCACCCTAGTACTGTAATGTTTGTACTTCATTGCAACCTGATTGGCCTCTCTTTCAAAAAACTCTAAAAATGTGTGTGTGTTAATTCTTATCCAAACTACTCACAAACAAATCATAGTCTGAATCATCAATAGTTGCAGTGATTTAATGTTTCCTTGTACATCAATTATATCTGGAAAAAATGAGTCATTCCAATCATCAAATATTTTTACCAGTTCCCTAATTCTCTTACTCGAAAATCATCAGGAAGGGCCTGGAAACCCTTCAGTGATTTCATAAAAAATTGAGTAGGCTTCAATGATTGGGGCCTATTATTAGCATCAAACCTAGAGGCCTTATACATAATATCCAAATTATTGGCCCTAGGGATCCACTTCTCAGTCAAAGGAAAAACTACTTCCCAATCCCTATTAATATTTCTTATTTCATCCAAGAATAAAGAAGATAAAGAATGTATTGATGGTAATCTACCATCAACCCTCTCATTTAAGTGCCTCAAAACTGTGTCAACCACCTCATTCTACCTGGCCACCACTCCATCCTCATTGACTTTTAAGGCAACCTATAACTCTGCAATCTTATTTAACATTTGTTTCATAGTGGGATCTATAGAGTATTCAACCTCTTCCTCAACTGGCCCTGATGTAGGACTGAGTGCAGGTGTCTGGATGGGGGATCTTGGAGTAGAAATAATTGGAGTAGGGGGGACTAATCCTGAAGTAGAAGGTAATGCTCTGATACCAGGAGGACTGAAGGATTCTCCCACTTTCCCATATTTCAACCTATCTACTTCAGATTGTAGCACAACATTTCTTTGTTGCATCCTACTATATTCTCCAATTATGATGTTGTATTTCTCGATCAAGCTCTTCTTTCCAGCCTCCTCCCTTTCAAATGTCTTTTGGGCCAGTTTGGCCACATTTACAGTCAGGATTCTAGCTTTTTTAGTTGAAGTTTAAGAAGCTATTTTAATTATTAACGCTCCCCTTAGGTTTGGGCTAATATCAGTTACATTTGGCTTTCTGCCCTAGGGTGCCAATGCCCATATTGCCAGAGTTTCATACTCATCACTGAAGGGAGAGTCTTGTAGAGCTGCCTTAACTTCTTCCTCACTATTTTGTGTGGGATGCTTGGACTGTAAGATAGCATTGAATGCTACTGCATTGGCTATATCCCATTCATGCAAAATGAGGACACCAGCTTGAGTCACAAGTCTCCTTCCCTCCTCAGGAGTGATGTTTTTGAATTCTTCCATTAATTTGGCTTTCACCTCATCATCATTCCCCTGCTCAGACTTGTCAGGTCTTTATTCTCTCCTTATCTTGCATTTGTCCTGGTATTCTTCTAGCCTCATTCTCCACATTAGTTGCAAGAATACAAGAGTCTTTACAAATGCACCATCGTCCAAGAATGCCTTGCAGGCCTCCATTCTGGCATCTTGGACACATTTCCCCTTTACATCCATATCAGATAACACCAACTATGTTGATCTATGAGGGGAAGTTATACCAACTTGCATGTCTTGATCAATTATAATTATCTCATCCATTAGAGTCTCTTATGTTTCTTCAACCCTCTGCCTCTTAGGGCTTGGCTCTGATAGTAGCACTATAGGATCACTTCTCGGTGGTGAATCCAAATCAATAATTTGTATCCCTCCAGGCACTCTGATCTTTGGATTTGGTTGTGATGTTGTCTTCATTATTTTTTCCCTTTCTTATCCCCCTCCTCCTCATCACTACTATCATTCCTCTTTCTCTTGTATAGAGGCCAATCAATTGAGGGTTGATAAGTTGGCCTTGTTTCTTTAGGCCTCACCTTTGGTCTTTGTATACCAAAATCTAATTCTAAACTGACCCTCTTGGTCATCAAGGTTCCCATGATCTCTTTGAAATTATCCATCAAGAAGTCAATTCTCTTGTGGAATGGAGTGAACTCCATTAATGGATCATATTTTGGATCCATTTTATGTACCATGATCAGTAAATTCTCATATGCAATCCATTTTTCTTTATTCAATTCCTACCTATTCAAGTCAAATTCATTTCTTATTAGGTCTTAAGGAAATTTGAATTCATGTATAAACCTGCCACCTTTGATTCATTTTTTGAATAAGAAAAAGAATCCTTAGGTTCATGTCAAAAAACCTTCCAAAGTGGACCCATCCTCCCTTGGAAAATACAAAATCAGAAACAACAGTGTAGTCAGGGAACAAAGTCTCTTTTCCTCTCGTTGTCAAGTTATCCTTGTGAATACAACCCAACTGCCACATGACCTCGGCAAACCCCATTCTTGATGGTAAATTAAATGGGTGAATATGAGGGGATCCCTGGAAACCATATACCCTCAGAACATTACTTACGGGTTATAAGATTATGTCACCCCAATTGTGGCAGACCTTCAAATGTGGCTTCCTCACCTTTGCTAGGAGGAAGTCATGTAAATCATCAAGAACTCTAGGCACATTTACCACCAACTGAGCCCTAAGTCTGGAGGCAAAGCGATTATCAAATTGCACAAAACTAGCACCTCCCTTGTTGTATGATAAGTCTGCAATCCAGACCTGCACTGGTAATCTTTCTCCATTCACTTCTTGCCTCAACTCCATCTTTTCTGAGAAGAAATCAGTATTCTTGTACAAGAACATATGCATTAACAAGGAGTACCATAAGAAAGGAGTGCCAACATCCCCCACATGCAACTTCATCAAACCCTGATGCATCTTTTTTGCAAGAAATGATGCAAAGTCATACACCACAAAGAAACTAGGATGCTGAATTTGGGCCCCCATGAACATATATGCAATTGGCATCACGATATTAGGGTTGAACCCCAAAATCTAGCATAGTGCATAGAATGTTGCCAAGAAGTGATTGGAAAAACAACTCAGCCTGAATGGCTCCTAGTCACTTGGGCTGATATGAATCGTTGAACTACCCACCTTAGCCAAATGAGGAGGAAGCAAATTCAATCTGAATAGAGGCTTTGACTTTGAATACTCCTGCTTCATCTCCTCAAAATCAATTGGAACCAAAAATGAGATAGAATCACTCAAATCAAACAGCTATTGAATCTCATCTACACTTATACTTATCAGAATCCCACCATCATTATCCCCTATTACCCTTGTAACAGGATCATACCATGTTGCCACTGCTCTGAGTAGGTCAACATCAAGAAACACATTTGGTAGTACTAGTTTCCCCATGTCATATCTTCGGCCATTAGAGAAGGGGTGAGGTAAGTTTCATTGTCCATACCACAACCTAAACATTTCTAGACTAGTCATAGGAACCCTAGCATCTGCAATATTATAATTCTTGCACACAAGTCCTTCGCCCAGGGTTTTTCAACTCATTAAAACCAAACCACTCTTCCTGTCATTTGTTGATAATGGGAATTGATCCAAAAATTCATCATATAAATTTCTCTACAAATAATCAATACGGCTGGAATGTTGTTTCAGTGGTGCTATCTTATATAACTAGGGCTTCTTTAAAATTCAAATCCTTGACAAACTAGGGCTACCCAGAAACGAAATTACAACAAAACCTTGCAATTTCCCACAATTCAAACGAAATAGTAACCCTACTATAATAATAAAAAAACTCCCTGACCAACACACTACAACCCTTTCAGAAAGATCACAGTCAAATTAAACCAAGCAGCACAAAAAATAATTCATGGGATTTCATGCCTTGCAAAGAACCAAACTTTTGCTGTGATTGCTCAAAAAACTCTATCTCTGGCTCTAAACTGCTTTGAAAATACTTGAATTCCTTCATGGTGAAAATAGAATGAAGGAAGATACTTTATGTCGATCGAATTGAGCCAGTACGTGTCTCATCCACCATTAAATCTCATTTGCATATTGGGCCAATGGCTCCAATTGCATTTGATGCGAATTTAAATTCCAATCGTCAATCTTTTGTTTTTGTCAAATCATCAAACAACCACCTTCAAAAAGGCTGATGTAATCTCTAGGTCAGTATCATGGGCCCACCACAATACGCAGTGCCAAAGGTGTACACGTGGTGCCTACTCATGATATCGCAATCACTAAACATCCTCCATCTTTAGATCAAGTGATAGCGAGCAACCGTTGATTCCCACCATCGTTGATCGTGTTCACTTACAACCATCATCAACACTGAACATAACAGTCAAGGAAATTTTAATCAAGATCATAACACCGTTGTTCATCCTGAGCACACACATCTTGCAACTATTTTAGTAACCCACTATATAATGTATTAAACCCGACACAAAATTAAATCAATTTATTAATCCCTTTTTAGCATCTACAAAGGAGACACGTGGCGCTTGCGCGTGATTTCACAATCAATTGAAACCCAATGGTGAGGCCATCGCGAGATTGTAGGGAATGGTTAGGATCAACCGTAGGATGATCGACGATCACTAAAAAATATTCTCGGGCTTAAAGTTGTTCTTAAAACACGAGGCACGGGCCAACCAGGACTTAGGAAATAATAAAGCTAGGCAAAAAATTTAACATAGTTTATTAAAAGGGGGCCCGACCTAGACAAGTGAATGGGACATAAGTCATTTTAAAACCTCCCTCAAAAAGGTAATGGTGAAATAGATCCAAACCAAAGGTTTGAGACAGAACATTAGGATTCATTGAAGGCAAAAATAAAACCCCAACCCTAGGATTCATCTGGATAGCAAGACAGACCAGTAATGTGGTAAAATAATAAATGGAACTCAAAGAAAAAAATTTGAGGCTCCATTAGTGGCTCCAGTTTGGGACGTTCATTCCATTGGAATGAAGTGAGAAAAATAGAATCTTAGGTAGAGCAAACTAGTTACAAAGACAACCAAAAAGGACTGTCTGGACAAGACAATCCAACAAGAAGGAAACCTTCAACTAACATATATACAAACCTAAGCTATTGTTCATGGAAAACAATACTTCAAGTGAAGTATAACTTCAAGAATATCACCTATCAATTCTTGGAGGAAATATGAATCTTCGCCGCACTTATTATTCACCAGGAATGGACCCAACCAGATTGCATCAAATTTACCATGTTTTCCTTTATCTTCCAACCTGGCATTCCACATCAAAACTATATCTCCATTTTGGAAAATCCTTGCAGTTGTCTTTTTGTCATACAAATTTTTTACTTGTAACTGCAATTTGACATTTTCATTTGAGCTTCCCTCCTGGTCTCATCTAGTTCTATGAGAGCTTCCACTCTCAACTGCATTTCATCTCGTATCTCATTATCATACATCTGGACAAATTTATACATCTCCATCAGGTTATTCTAGGGCAACCTTGCATTTATCCCATAGACTAAGTCAAATGGGGCACAACCTATTGCCTTCTTAACAGTCACCCTGTCTGCCCAGACTGCCAATCTTAGTTTAGAATCCCATGCCTTCTTATTTTGATCTAGGATTCTCTTGATAATCTTCATCAAGATTTTACTGCTTGATTATTCTTGTCCATTTCCTTGTGGGTGGAAAGGTGATGAATAAGAGACTTGGATGCCATGTTTCTCACATAATTCCATATATTCTTTACACCTGAAACACATTGCATTATCTGACACAATCTTCTCTGGACATCTGAATCTAGTCACTATGTTACTCATTAAGAAGTCAATTACCACCTTACTAGTTTCTTTTTTTGTTGAAATTGCTTCGACCCATTTGGTAAAGTAATCGGTGGTCACCAATATCCATGAATGGCCCCCACATGATTTACATGTTATCTCTCCTACAAAATCAATACCCCATTGCTGAAATGGAGATTGTACTGCAACTAGTTTTAAAGGTAAGTTACCAGAGAATTTTAACTTACCAGAGAAACACTGACAAGCATCACATGTCTTCACCAATTGGTGTGTGTCCTTAAAAATGGTAGGCCACCAAAACCTAGCCCTCATTATTTTATGTGCAGTTGTTTTGGCCATATAATGCCCTCCACAAACTCCACTATGCATTTCATTCAAGAGTTCTTTTGCTTGATCTTGGTCTACACATTTCAACATAACACCTTCTCCATTTCTCCACCAGAGCTTTCCTGCTATGAAAAAATATTTAATAGCATGTAACTTCAATGTCCTCTTTTCATTTTCACTTAAATCATTAGGACATTTCATCCTTTGTAAATAATAGATCACACCCTTGTACCAATCAGAATGTTCCATGTCACATATGTGTGATTTGTTATCTTCTTCAAGAAAATTTATCTGATTTGCTTCTAGATTACTTTGGGCCATAAGCTTGGTCAGTCCTTGTCCTCTCACTAGCTTGGTAATTTGTATTTCAATGTTGAATTTTTGGATCCTGTTGATCCATCTGCATCTTCTTTCTGACACTTCTTGTTGTGTAGAAATTTCCTTCACAGCAGCACTGGGTACATAGGCAATTACGGTAGCTCCCATCAAATATGTCTTGAAAGCTTTTACTACTTTTACTAGTGCATATTCCTATTTTTCATTTATGTCATATTTAAGTTCTGCAACCTACAAAGACTTACTGAAAAAGGCTATAGGCTGTTCAAAACCCTCACCATTCTTTTTTAATAACACAACTACAATTGTGTGGAAAGAAGAAAATGAGAAGATCTGTAAGGGTTTGGAAAAATCAGGGGTTCTTAACATAGGAGCTTCCTTTATAGCTTTCTTAATGGCCTGGAAATCCTATACTGACTCTTCTTCCCATTCAACCTTGGCCCCTTTCTTAAGCATTTAAGAAATAGGGCGAACAATCTTAGCAAAATTTGTTATGAATCTCCTTAGGAAATTAATCTGTCCAAAGAAAGATTAGATTCCCTTGATATTTCGGGGTTGTGGGACCTTATCTATTGCAATTACCCTTTCTGGATCAATTTAGACCCCATCCTTAGAAACAATATGTCCCAACAACTTTCCTTCCTTTACTCCAAAAGAACACTTATTTGGATATAGGGAAATACCATACTCCAATGCCCTACAAAATACTTTCTCTAAATGTTCACAATGGTCATCTTCTTTCTTGGAATATGTTGTTAAATCATCCTGATAAATAACCAAAAACAAGTTAATAAAATCTAAGAATGCCACATCTATGGCTCTCTGAAAAGTAGCCCGTTCATTTGTTAGACCAAAAGGCATTCTCACGTATACATAAGTTCCCCAAGGTGTAGTGAAAGTTGTCTTAAATTGTTCAGACTCCTTAACCATGACTTGGTTATAACCAAAAAACCCATCCATCATAAACATTAATTCATAGCTTGTCACCCTCTGCAACATGGCTTCCATATTTGGTAATGGGTAGTTATCCTTCAGTGAAGACACATTCAAATTTCTAAAACCACACATAACCTAATGTCTCCATTTTTTTTTCTCACATGCACCAAATTTGATACCCAAGATGAATGTCCAATTGGTTTGATAATCCCTGCATCTCTTAACCTAGTTAGTTCTTTTCGCATTTTTGGGGCCAAGGTAGGATTAATAGGTCTTTGCTTTTTCCTAAATGGCTTAGCATCACTACTCAAAGCAATTTCATGTTGAAACAAATCCTGCCTATAAGCCTTAAGATCATCATAAGACCAAGCAAACACATGTCTGAATTTTCTTAACAATTCAATTAACATATTTCTCACCTTTGGTGATAATTTCTTTCCAATATACACCTTTTTTTGGTGATGCATTTGTTCCTAGGTTTATTTCCTCCAAGTCATCATGATGGGAAGCAACACAATTAATCCTTGTCCTATCCTAGTTGTCAAACACTCTTTCAAGAACAACTAAACCTTTAGGAATTGTGTTGGGTTTTAACTGAATAACTTCATTCTTGAACACAATATCCTTACCATCAATCTTTTCAACAAAAAACCCAAAATCAATTTCTTGATTTTCATACTCATCCACACAACTTAGAAATCTCAATATATCATCATCACTATCAGAAACTTGCTAATTCTTGATATTATCAAGAACAGATGGTTTGGTTTTCACTTCAACCTTTGAAATCCCAACATAAGTCATGTCATCTGGTCTCAATGCAATATTTGCTAGCAAATCTGCCACCTTATTGTGGCCTCTCTCCATCCAATTTATACCAAAATCATCAAAGTTCTCAAATTCATCCCAAACAACATTTATATACTGTTTTAGCCTTTTATTCTTTGACACATATATGGATCTAACTTGGGAAATCACAAGTTCAGAATCTCCAATCACTTTGAGCTTCTTGATCCCATGTTTTGGAGCCAACCTCAGCCCCAATAACAAAGCTTCATATTCGGCTACATTGTTGGTGCACTCAAATAATAGAGTGAAGGAGAACCTGAATGTCCTTCCACTCGAAGATCTTAGCAACACACCTACACCAGATCCTTCCTTTGAACTTGCACCCTCAAAATACATAGTCCATAAATCATTAGATTCTGAAAAATGTTCAACTTTTGTATCAATTGGTGCAACTGGTTTATCACAACTACTAGGGGGTTCCTCAGCCCTAATCTCATTTATGCCACAATCAGTAAAACATGTCAAATTCTCAGTCGGATCATGCTCAATCATATGAGGCACCTTGGACTCTCTTTCAATCTTGACATCTTTTCCATCAATGTAAAAGGTAGCAAATGACAAATCACATTGCATGTTACCTCCCATTGATGCACTCCACTTCCTTGACAAGAGCATCCCAAAATGAGGAGGGATGTCTGCAGCTAAAATAGTCATGGCCAAAACCTTATCAGGGTATTAGGTTAGTTTATAAGGCAATGCTTTAATAGTCCCAATAACAAACACTTCTCTCGAATCTAATGCATATCATTTACCTTGAGTAGTGTCTACTATTAAGCCCATTTCTTCATAATCTTGACTGGCATAACATTATTTGAGGCCCCTGAGTCTATCATACAATTTCTCAAAGTTTTCCCATTTATATCAACACTTAGGAAAAAGGGGGTTATGTTCTCAAGGCACATATTAATAGAATTCCCTAGATACATAGGGGGAATTTGTGTTACAATTCCATCCACTTCTTTCTCTTTTATTTCCTTGGTCAACTTTACTACTAGAAATTCTTTTACTCAAGGCTATTGTTTTCTCTTTATGCTCATCTATTCTCATCATCTCCAACCAAGGTACAATAACTTTAACTTGGTACAATACATGAAATATGTCTAAAGGCGTGTATTTAGGTAGGTTAGGAATCATACCTTCATTAGTTTATTTCTTCTCCAGTTGTTGTTTTCCTTCAAGTTTCTTTTTCTTTTCTTTTGGAGCAAACTCAACAAACTTGGTACTCACTTTGGTCTTTACCAACAAAGGAGTAACATCTTCATGGGGCATTGGGATCTCAGTCCTTTTTACCCATATCTTGTCATTCTTTACCTCCTTGATTTTGACAACATCATTTTTGCTATCTTTGTTAACACCCTTGTTTTTATCTTTTTGTTCCTTAATGAAAAGGTCGGCAGGCTTACCCTGCTCACCACCCATAGTTCTATTTTGTAGCTATAATGTACTTCTCATCTGAGCAACCATCTCTTCAATCAACCGGTAAATCTCATCTTCTGATGGTCTCCTTAGAGACACCGGGTCTTCAGCCTACTCCATATTGTAGGTATGATGGTCAAACTCACCTTCCTCATCAAAAAAAAACTTTTTGATGATATACTTCACTTTTCTGCTGTTGATTATTCACATCAACTTCTTGAAATCCCTCATCAAAAAAACATTTAGCTTCATCAATATATGACCGGGCCATACACATATTTACATTATTTTTCTCAAAATCGGGATTCTTCTCATGAGTATCCTCTTCTTTTCTTTCTTCAGCTTCAAGCAGCTAGGCAATGCCACAATAAATCTGATCATGTGGATTTTTACACACCTCACACCATGTTCTATCTTGTACTAGATTTATAGAATGCTTCTACAAAGGATCTGGTGTCTGCTAATCAGTTTTAGGCTTCTGAGCTGGTAGTATTGGTTTTCCATCCTTCAAATTTGTATTCTAGGGATAGTTTTGCAGTCTAGGAGGTCTGTCATTTTTATTATACTGCTTCTTATCATTTCCAAGACCCTTCTCTTGCTTAGAAACAATATATTCTATGTCCTTGAAGGTGCTAAGGAACTTATCCCACTTCTCATCATCCTTAGGGTTTGCAGTAGAGACTTTATCAGTTTTATCCCTAGGATTTTTCAAAAGAGTAGATTCCTCCCTCCTACCATATTTTCCAAAAGCTTTCCTATTGCTTTCAATATTGATGGCTGCTCTGAAAGCATCCCTCATGGTTCTAGGGTCCTTATCTCTAAGAAGATATTCCATTGTAGCATCAAAAGCATTGAGATAAGTAGTTAAACAAACATTCTCATCAAGTCTCATCACTTGGAACAACTTATACATTGCCTTTTGAAATCTTAGGTTAAATTTTGTTTCAAGCTCATTAACTAACTTCTTTATAGTTTTCAATTCATTCAACATGAAACTAGTATTAGTCTTATCAGCATATTATTCTTTGAAACATTTTTCAAACTCTTCCCATGAACCAATACTAGCAGTTGGTAGACCCTTGTACCAATCCCTTGCATCTTCAGTCAAATATTGGACAAACAACTTCATTACAACATCCTCATGTTCTACTTCATAGTCATTTAACATATCCATGAAGGCTTTCAAATGTTCCTCTGCTGAAAAAGCATTATTCCCAGTAAACTTATTCATTTTTTCCCTTAACTCATCTAGGATGGGATTTGGGTAACCAAGAATACCATCAAAGAAAAATTTCCTATACCTTTCCAATTGTATAGGTATCCTTTGAAATAGTCCATCAATTGTCTAAGATTCTTCACCAGACAATGTATTCTAAGTTTTAGGACCATCTTGATGTGGGTTTATAAACTTGGTTGCATGAATCTTTGGGCCATAATTATTTGTGGTATTCTCCTGACTCAGTTTACAATCATTTTTCAAAACATCCTAGTGATTTGATGAAGTTATAGCTTGTGCAACTTCATCCATACTCGGCATTCTCAGGAAACTTATTTTCCTTCTCTTGTCTGCATTTGCAGCCTCAATTTTAGTCCTCTCTAGTTCTTTTGCTAGGACTTCCCCTTCCCTCCTAACCTTCTCCAAGGAAATCTCTATTTGTGATGTCACATGTGGAAGGGGATCTTGCTTAGGATGGTGAGAAACCACCCTCTCATTTATATTGATCCCTTCATCCTTCTATTTGCCCTTGTCCAAAACAGGTTTAGAATCTAGATTACTTGATTTGGGATTAATAGGGTTCAGGAATTTTGGGTCTATAGGCTTTGGTTGGACCTCAGCTTGACCTAAAGGACTCACTTTGGACACTGGCTTCACCTCCTTATCAAAACATTCCTGTACAATCGGACCTTCCTCTTCTGGTTCCAGTTTACTTTGGTTCATGAGTTTCATGGTTGCCAATTGTCTAATTAATCTATCCTTCTCAATGACAGCATGCATCAGTTTTGTTTCCTTTTCTTTGTCCTTTTTATCCTAAGCTCAACTTGCTTTTGGATGTCTCATCTTAAAGAACTAATATCCCCAAAAACATCTTTAGGGTCAGGCAAAGTCATGTCAAAACTTGATGTTTCACTTAGGTCTATCAGGTTTGCTTCTTCATGCCTAAATAATAAAGGAGTTTCATCATCTTCAACAGGAGGAAGAGGCACATCACTGGTGCATTCTCTATGGTGGCTTCGACTTCTATTCCTAGTTGTTCTCTTAGTATATTGGACACTAAGAGGCCCTTTATTATGACAAGATACATCCTCTTGAACAAGTGTATTGAATAATGAATCAAAAAATCCACAACCATCTGACTCTAAATGTCTAGATACTCATTCAAAAGTCTTAGGGATAGGATGTAGAGGCTTACTTGTACCTTGGTGCAAAGGATTTTGTGATGCGGGAGCAACATTACTAGATTTTGGCTTCTTTATCCAGTCCTTCTTCATCTTAGGAAGTTCACCTTCCAATTTTTGTTCCGAGTGATTCTTCATGAATGACCCGGTGTTCTTCATTTCTCCATGCTTGTCCAAATATCTTTTAACTGGTATTAAATTTTCAAAAAAAATGCACACTAGTGTAGAGACTGTCAGAGTCGCCACCCAATAATCTTGGGAATACCAAATTTACAGAAACACTTGGTGGAAATTTAAAAGACCTTCAAAACTTCTTGTACCTAAAATGTACAAAGAATATTTCATTGGATAACACAAACCTTTTGGAACTACCGAAGAAATGAACATACAAAGCACAAAAAACCACGGGCTCAACCTTCAAATCATAGAAATATGATGATAACTCTATGAAAAATGGATAACCGACCCATTGACAAGAAATATTCAAACTAAGTCCCCAATAGAGTCACCATTTTGTTGGTTGATTTTACTATAACCAGGTTGATCTTCTATTCAACCTATAGAATTTCCAATTCTAATCAAGGGCAGCTCGAAGGACTTGGACCAACTAACGAGGATTTTAAAAATAAACCTCCTACACTTCGGGCTATGCAAAACCTAGGAGGGTGGTCCCCTTAATGTTTTTATAATCTCTACACCAAACTTACAAACAATCATTAACAAATAATAGATAATCTCATTTAATAGCTCAACAGAATAGGATAATACTGAATTGAAAATGCTTTTCATCAATACTATCAACCACTTGGAGCATGACATGATTACAAAAATAATTCACAACTTAAGATAGTCATTTAATTTTCAATTGTGTAGCAAGCTCTAAGAAAAGACAAGCAAACACAAAACCTCACAAACGAATATGATTTAGACCAATGCCATATTTCATTGGGGAGTCAGAGTCACAAACATTTAAAATTCCATGACAGATTTAAACACATAACATATAAGATCTCTCACAATATTGCCTTACAACATCATCAATCTATATCCTAACCCAATACTTATTACCAAATCCCTCTATAAACATATCCATCTATAAATCCATTCAAGCATTTTAATTAATTCATTGAATTAAAGCCAAAATGGAAATCATACACACCACAACAGTGAGATGAACGCAATAACCCTTGATTCTATTATTCAAAATTATGATATTCTTATACAAAGGAGAGGCATGAGTTCCAAATGAATCATTACAACTCAAATGCTAGTACTATCATGAAACATCAAACCTTCGTAAATCCAAAACCCTACTACAGAATGACCAAAAACTTAAATTGCATTTACATTGAATCAACAGGCTTTACAACTTGCTCTGCAACTATGCCTAGACTCGACCTGAAAATATCTAACTTGCTAACCCCTATTTTTGGACTTGAAATCCTTCTTATAGAGAATGAAGGAGCAAACAAGTATTGGGCCAGAAAATACGCATGTCACCGGCCAATTTGACCACTCTGTGACACTTCAAAAAATGATTACAATCACCGAGTCCCGGAGCATCTTCTTGTTAATTCCACTCATTAGAGAATAGACGCTGCATTGGGAAAACCTAAAAACCTCCACCAAAAAACCTCCATGGAGACAAAACCACAATCAGTTATAACCATGGGGTAGCAAGCTAAGTGGGCTTAACCTTGGGGGAAACTCCATGGTTAAGCGTGCTTGAGCTGGAGCAGTACTGGGATGGGTAACCTCCCGGGATGGACCAATGCTTCAGCTTTGAGAGCATCACCTAGATGCAATGAGTGCTAAGTGGACCATTCATTATCATGAGAGATGGGTTCTTGTGAACCACTACTCATGAATCATGGGTCAATGAGTTTGACTCAAAAACTACACGGTTGAATCCTGATAGCAATATCATAACCATAACCATTGAGTTGTTAGCTATCGATAATAGAAACCATCTTACTCCTCTTCAATTAAGTATTTTTCCACTCATCTTTGATACTCTTCATCCGTTGGCCAATCAAAATTCACCACCTCATTCACCCTAGTACTGTAAGGTGTGTACTTCACTGCTACCTAAGTGGCCTCTTTTTCAAAAGACTCTAAAAATGTGTTGGTGTTAATTATCTTATCCATACTACTCACCAGCAAATCATAGTCTGAATCATCACAAATCAATTTGATTTGTGCATTGATAACTTCATCCGCCCTTTCTTGCCATAGTTACAGTGATTTAATGTTTCCTTGTGCATCAATTATAACTAGCAAAAATGTATCACTCCAATCATCAAAGATTTTTACTAGTTTCCTAATTCTCTTACTCAAAACATCAGGTAGGGCCTGGAAACCCTTCAGTGATGTCAAAAAAAATTGAGTAGGCTTCAATGATTGGGGCATGTTATCTGCATCAAACCTAGAGGCCTTATACATAATATCCAAATCATTAGCCCTAGGGATCCACTTCTCATCGAAAGGAAAAACTACTTCTCGATCCCTATTAATATTTCTTATTTCATCCAAGAATAAAGAATATAAAGAATTTACTGATGGTAATATATCATCAACCCTCTCATTTAAGTGCCTCAAAATTATGTCAACCACCTCATTCTGCCTAGCCACTGCTCCATCCTCACTGGCTTTTAAGGCAGCCTGTAACTCTGCAATCTTATTTAACATTTGTTTCTTAGTGGGATCTACAGATTATTCAACCTCTTCCTCAATTGGCCCTGATGTAGGACTAAGAGCAGGTGTCTAGATGGGGGATCTTGGAGTAGAAATAATTGGAAAAGTAGGGGCGACTGATCCTGAAGTAGAAGGTAATGCCCTGATACTAGGAGCACTAAAGGATTCTCCCACTTGCCCATATTTCAACCTATCTACTTCAAATTGCAGCTCAACATTCTTTTGTTGCATCCTACTATGTTCTCCAATTATGACGTTGGATTTATCCATCAAGCTCTTATTTTCAGCCTCCTCCCTTTAAGTTGTCTTTTGGGCCAGTTTGGCCACATTTACAGTCAGGCATGTAGCTTTTGTAGTTGAAGTTTCAGAAGCTCTTTTAATTATTAACCCTCCCCTTAGGTTTGGGCTAATATTAGTTACATTTGGCTTTCATCCCTCGGGTTCCAATGCCCATATTGCCAGAGTTTCATACTCCTCACTTAAGGCAAAGTCCTACAGAGCTCCCTTAACTTATCCCTCACTATTTTGTATGGGACGCTTGGACTGTAAGATAGAATTGAATGCTATTGCATCGACTATATCCCATTCAGGAAAAATGAGGACACCAACCTGAGTCACAAGTCTCCTTCCCTCCTTAGGAGTGATGTTTTTGAATTCTTCCATTAATTCGTCTTTCACCTCATCATCATTCTCCTGTTCAGACCTGTCAGGTCTTGATTCTCTCCTTCTCTTGCATTTGTCCTGGTATTCTTCTAGCCTCATTCTCCACATTAGTTGCAAGAATACATGAGTCTTTACAAATGCACCACTGTCCAAGAATGCCTTGCAAGCCTCCATTCTGGCATCTTGGTCACATTTCCCCTTTACATCCATATCAGATAACACCAACTGTGTTGATATAGGAGGGGAAGGGATACCAACCTACATGTCTTGATCAGTTATAATTATCTCATCCATCAAGGTCTCTTGTGTTTCCTCAACCCTTTGCCTCCTAGGGCTTTGCTCTGATGGTAGCACTATAGGATCACTTCCCGGTGGTGAATCCAAATCAATAATTTTTATCCCTCCAGGCACTCTGATCTTTGGATCTAGTTGTGATTTTATCTTCATTATTTGTTTTCCTTTCTTATCCCCCTCCTCCTCATCACTACTGTCATTCCTCTTTCTCTTGTATAAAGGCTGATCAACTGAGGGCTGATAAGTTGGCCTTGTTTCTTCAGGCCTCACCTGTGGTCTTTGTATACCAAAATCTAATTCCAAACTGACCCTCTTGGTCATCAAGGTGCCCATGAGCTCTTTGAAATTATCCATCAATAAGTCAATTCTCTTGTGGAATAGAGTGAAATCCATTAATGGATCATATTTTGGATCCATTTTATGTACCATGGCTAGTAACTTCTCATATGCAATCCATTTTGATTTATTTAATTCCTGCCTATTCAAGTCAAATTCATTTCTTATTAGGTCTTCAGGATATTTGAATTCATGTGCAAACCTGCCACCTTTGATTCATTGTCTGAATAAGGCAAAGAATCCCTAAGGGTCATGTTGCTTCCTAGGGTCACTCCTCAAAGGGAAATCATAAAAAAACCTTCCAAATTTGACCCATCCTCCTTGGGAAAAGACTAAATCAGAAACAACAGTGTAGTCAAGGAACAAAATCCCTTTTCCTCTCGCTGTCAGGTTATCCTCGTGAATACAACCCAATTGCCACATGACCTTGGCAAACCCCATTCTTGATGGTACATTAAATGGGAGAATATTATGGGCTCCCTCAAAACCATATACCCTTAGAACAATACTTACGGGGTATAAGATGATGTCACCCCAATTGTGGCAGACCTTCAAATCAGGATTCCTCACCTTTTGTCGGAGGATTTGTTGGAGGAAGTTATGTAAATAATCAGGAACTCTAGGCACATTTACCACCAACCAAGCCCTAAGTTTGGAGGCAAAGCAATTATCAAATTCCACAAAACTGGCACCTCCCCTGTTGTATGATAAGTCTACACTCCAGACCTGCACTGGTAATCTTTCTCCATTCATTTCTTGCCTCAACTCCATCTTTTCTGAGAATAAATTGGCATTCTTGTACAAGAACATATGCATTAATAGGGAGTGCTAGAAGAAATGAGTGCCAACATTCCCCACATGCAACTTCATCAAACCCTCATGCATCTTTTCTGCAAGAAATGATGCAAAGTCATACACCACAGAGAAATTGGGATGCTAAATTTGGGCCCCCATGAACATATATGCAATTGGAATCATGGTATTAGGGTTGAACCCAAAAATCTTGCATAGTGAATAAAATGTTTTCGAGAAGTGATTGGCAAAACAGCTCACCCTGAATAACTCCTGGTCACTTGGGCTGATATGAATTGTTGAACTGCCCGCCTTAGCCAAATGAGGAGGAAGCAACTTCAATCTGAAGAGAGGCTTTGACTTTGAATACTCCTGCTTTATCACCTCAAAATCAATTAGAACCAAAAATGAGCTAGACTCACTCAAATCAAACACTTGTTGAATCTCATCTATGCTTATACTTAGTAGAATCCCACCATCATTATCCTTTATTACCCTTGTAACAGGATCATACCATGTTGCCACTTCTCTGAGTATGTCAACATCAGGAAACACATTTGGTACTACAAGTTTCCCCATGTCGTATCTCTAGCCATTAGAGAAGGGGTGAGATAAGTTTTGTTGTCCATACCACAGCCTAACAATTTCCAGACCAATCATAGGAACCCTAGCATCTGCAATATTATAATTCTTGCACACCAGTCCTTCACCCAGGGTTTTTCCACTCATTAAAACCAAACCACTCTTCCTGTCATTTGTTGATAACGGGAATTGATCGAAAAAGTTGTCATATAAATTTCTCTGCAACTAACCAATACAATTGGAATGCTGCTTCGATGGTGCCATCATAAATAACTAGGGCTTCTTTAAAATTCAAATCCTTGACAAAATAGGGCTACCTAGAAACAAAATTACAAAAAAACCTTGCAATTTCCCACAATTCAAATGAAACAGTAACCCTACTATGATAATAAAAAAAACCCCTGACCAACACACTACAACCCTTTCAGAAAGATCAAATTAAACTGAGCAGCACAGAAAAAACTCACGGGATTTCACGCCTTGTAGAGAACCAAACTTTTGTTGTGATTGCTCGAAAAACTCTATCTTTGGCTCTGAACTACTTCAAAAATACTTGAATAACTTCGTGGTGAAAATATAATGAAAGACGATACTTTATGTCGATTGAATTGAGCGAGTAAGTGTCTCATCTGCCATTAAAGCTCATTTGCATGCTGCACCAATGGCTCCAATCACATTTGATGCGAATTTAAATTCCATTCATCGATCTTTTGTTTTTGTCAGATCATTAAACGACCACCTTCAAAAAGGCTGATGTAATCTCCACATCAGTATCAAGGGCCCACCACAATACGCAGTGCCAAAGGAGTACATGCGATGCCTACTCGTGATATTGCAATCACTAAACATCGTCCATCTTTGGATCACATGATAGCGCACAACCATTGATTCCCACCATCGGTGATCGTGTTCACTTACGACCATCATCAACACTGAACATAACCATCAAGCAAATTTTCATCAAGATCATAACACTGTTGTCGATCCTGAGCATGCACATCTTGCAACTGTTTTAGTAACCCACTATATAATGTATTAAAATTGACACAAAATAAAAGCAGTTTATTAATCCCTTTTCAGTGTCTACAACGAGACACGTGGCACTTGCCCGTGATTTCACAATCAATTGAAACCCAATGGTGAGGCCATCGCGAGATCACGAGGAATGGTTAGGATCAACCATAGGATGATCGACGGTCACTAAAAAATATTCTCAGGCTTAAATTTGTTCTTAAAACACGGGGCACGGGCCAACCTAGACTTAGGAAATACTAAAAGTTAGGCAAAAAATTTAATGCAGTTTATTAAAAGGGGCCCTAGCCTAGACGAGTCAATGGGACATAAGTCATTTTAAAACCTCCCTCAAAAAGGTAATGGCAAAATAGATCCAACCCAAAGGTTTTAGATAGAACGTTAGGATTCATTGAAGGTAAAAATAAAATCCCAACCCTAGGTTTCATCCGTATAGCAAGACATACCAGTAATGTGGAAAAATAATAAATGGAACTCAAAGAACAAAATTTGAGGCTCCATCAATAATTATGTGGTTAATGCTAAAATAATCAACAATTCACTATGTGATGAGTAGTTAGTGATGATTTCATGCAATTTTTTGGTAGGTTATTGATTCTATAGTTGCTCCCAATAATCATCTCTAGTTTCTTACATGCCATTTGATCCATATGAGGGGCACCTTTCAATCTAGGTAGCAATTTTATAGATGATTTTGTTATTTAGTGACTAATGGAATAAGTGAGTGGATGGATTGCTCCTAGTAATCACTTGTCATGTACTTCATTCACTGATGATAAAATAATTTCATTGGATAGAATTAGTACAGTTCTATATTATATGTTGCTGGTTTGGTTTTTGGTATGGGTTTAACTATTATTTTTATTCGCCCAGGTATCATATGAGAAAGAATGCACATATTTTTCTAGAGATGCATCACAAAATTGACCTTCTCTCTCTCTCTCTCACACACACACTCACTTTCTCACTCTCTCACACACACAAATGACCAAAAATAGAATGTATTGTTTGGAAATCATTAGTTGTGGATTTAATTTCTATTTGAACTCAATTGTAATCAGGTGGGCTTCATACATTGCAAGAAAAATACTTGTTTTGATTCGTGAACTTGGTGTGCAATTCAATGATGGCATCAACATAATTGTATGTTGTATTTACACTAAATTTTTCCTGTAAAATGTTAAGAACATATTTTACTTTATTCCACTATGAGAGAAGAAGGTGACTATTAGATTTTTTCCCAAGGAGATCTCCACATATTTGAAATTTTACCATAAGTCTTCCATTTTTTCATTCACGCCTTTCTCAACTATTAAAACCTATTTTGTGATTAATCCTCTCAAATTAGTAGACAATTGTTTAATTTTTGATTGGTTAATGAGGGGTTTTGTAGGGATTCCACAACCTTAAGACACAAATTTGGGTCCCTAGTTTCCATGTATGGGTTTTCAACACTATGCCCATATGCTTTGGGACTTGCATTATTGCAGGTCATGTGAGACGTATCCAAAAATTTCTATGGTAGTTTTTTTCCAAGTATTCATTGTTGGTTATTCTACCATTGTTCTTATAAGATATTTACTCACTATATGTATCCAAGACCCGTTGTTCAAACATTTCAAATTGAAGAGATATAACATATCGGCCAAGCAGTATCTATGTCACCCTAATCATGTTTTATGTTTATATTGGCATGATAAAATATATCGGCACAACTATCAAGCTTCGTCAATAAAAAAATTGCAGGAATGGCCTACATGAATGAGGAAGCACATTTTACAATATTGGCATAGGCACATTGCATTTATACCAATCGACAGAAGAAATTGGGTTGTATATTTTGATTAAAAAGGAACAAATAAAGAATGTAGCACCATAGGAAATGCATATCGACATAACTGGTGAATTTCTCCCCAACAAAATACTCATCGACCATTGGAAGCCTAACAAGTGACAATTTTGATCTCATAAACTACTCCGATGAAGATAAAAGGCTCATATCAGGGACACATTCTCTTTGTTCTACTAATGGGTTATTCAAGAAAGTAAAAGATAGACTCACTCGAGATTTCGGCATGAGGTATACCGATATATTTCATCGGAGGAACACATTGATATCAGAACAACAGAAAATGGACCGCTTGATGACACATCTTGCACTAATAACATTTAGTCAGGAGAAGATATCTTAAGTTACGCCGACATAGTGGATAAAATAAGGCACCACCAGTGAAAGTTGTACTGATGGAATTCATCAGTCGGAGTATCACCATCAAAATTAATGAATAACTTTGGGCCCAATAGAACAAAGTCTCTCTAATAGGATTACATCGGGTAAGCTAAACCAATAAAGGACGCAATGAAATATAAATACTTGTCAGAGTGACTTATACCGAAAGGTACATTGGCCAAATTATTCATGCAAAGAAAAAAAACCCTTAGACATAATCGTGTTAAGGAGGGAAGATGTTTGAACACATATATATTTTTAAAACTATAGGGTTTCATCGCAATTTTGATGAACATAGCCTGACGAACCAAAATAATTTGTGATGAGGTTGTTGTACATGCGGCATAGTTTTCATCATAATGGCAATGATGGTTTGGTCCACCTTGTTGGAAAATGGATGAATGTTTCATGCTTTTTTTATGATTTCAAATGGGTGTTCTACAACGTTTTGTGATTTTTTATGTTGATAGATGGATGAAGTTAGGTTGATTTTGTGATGGACACCACCAATATTTTATGTGGCGTTGATCGATGATGTTGGGTTGTGGTCTCAACATATAAAAATTGGTCATTAAAGCAACAAAATTTAAAACAGTGTTGCGTTGGTAAGGCGACAATATTTTGTCCATATGTCACCAAACATTCATCTGAATTAGTAGTCAAATATATAAATGACATGAAATGTAATGATAGGTTGTGAGAAAAATGAGCGAGAGTGGTCATTTTAAGTGGGAGCAGGAGTCTGTGCAAGAGTAAGTGTAGAGCTTCAACAAGAGTTGGAAGCTACAAAGGAGGTGCAAGTTAGGACAGTGATACTGAAGGAGAGGGTGGCAATCTTAAAGGTATAGACTGCTGCGAAAACATAAGGGTTCCTTTCTCCCTTGATGTGGCTACATCTTTTTTGGTTCTTATGCAACAAATATTTTGGTTTCTAAGAATGAGTTTGTTGGTTCCTTATAAATTTCTTGGTGCATGGAGGAGAATGAAACTCTCTTTGAAATTCTCTTGGAGGCCAAGTTGAAGGCTAAGAAGAGTGAGTCTCCTTGTTTTTCTACAGAAAGGTGTGACCAGCCATTTAGGACACGGATATTCTACTTCTTTCTCTTTGGTTGGATGCCTAATGTTCATCCAAAAAGATCTTGGATGTGGGTTTAAAAGTATTGTCCATGATGGTTTGAGCCTATGCAGTTATTTGAAGAGGGGTTTTCTGTTATCCCCTCCTAAGGTTCCTCACTTACCTCTAGCGGATTTGCAACCTTTGCCACCTGAACTGATTTCCCCTATTGTGGTTAGGTTTTATGTGGGTTTAGCACCTTTTCCTAGGGTGGTCTCTCTTTCGAGGTATCCCTCCTTGGTGGTGGCCTCCTCTCCTACTTCTCTTGTTCATAATGGGTTGTAGGATAGTAGATTTTTGGGGTTTCCTACTCTATTTTTTTAATTTTCCTACTTATCAAGGTGTTGCCACCTCTGGAGTTGTTTCGAACAGGAGGCTTTTTAGCATGAACTTAGCTCTTCTGAGATTCCTCAAGCTCCTTCTTCTTCTTCTTTCTCTCTCACTATTTCATATGGGTGGATCAATAGATCTATGCATGGGTTGCATTCAACTCTTATTGGAATATTTTTCAATAGTTGGGCTTCTAATTGTTGGATGGTTCTTGGTCTTCACATTAGGGCTTTAATGAATGATTTTTTCTATTCTCTTTTCATTCCTTGGAGGATTTCAATCGTCTTCATGATGATGACCCCTAGATTTTTGGTAAGGCATTTATTCACCTTCAAATTAAGTCTATTGGATTTGACGTTACTAAGCCTGACTTGCAATAGGTATTTGGGTACGTCTCCCTAAGCTCCCATTGGAATTTCGGGATGAACATATTCTTCATGATATTTTCTAATGTTGCTCATTTTATTACCTTAGATAAGTGTTGATGCCAAAAATTGGCAAGGTAACTGAATTTTGTGGGAAACTTAGTTAAACAGGGGACCTATTGTGCTAAACTAAGTGACCTCTGGATTTTAAAGAAGTTGACTCTTCTATAACTGGGGTTTTGAATGGGAAAAGGAAGCAGGTATAAAAATAAGTGTCTAACTAGAGTGATGCACTGAGACTTAGATGTAAATCACGATAGACCTATCTTGTAGATGTGATCTAAGGGCCCATTCAACAATCTACTATGTTCAAAATGAAAGGAAACTAAGGTAAAATCTGAATGATTCACTTTAATGACATAAAATAATATTCATACGCATTTACTGAAAAGTGGAGTCGAAGACATGGTCTAAATCAAAAAAATTGCATTCAAATTATAGAAGTTCTGTAAATGAAACATTCAACACCACAATGCCACAGTAAAACTTTATCAAAAATTTCAAGAAAAGAAAAAGGCCAAACAATGGCACAGTCTACAAGTCTTTACAATAATATAAAAAGTGGTAAAGGCCTAGTTCTTCTACCAATATTTCTTCTCTAAATTTTGAACACTTGCTTCGATGGAAGAAGTAGTATTTATAATTAAACCCAACTTGGTGAGCCAATAATCAAAAATATCCTCTGATCATGTGCAATGATGCATTTAGCAATGATTTCCCCTTTGCTATTGCAACCAAAAAAATTCAAGCCATGAACGATGACATCCTGAGGCCAGATGCATCCCCTACGAATGATTGAAGTGGTCTCAATAGAACAGAGTGCTGACACGTTAAATTCAATCATGGTGGTAGTTTAGAAAATAGGGCAGCTAGTGATAGGATTTCACTTGCTCAGTTTCCCTTTGCGAGGAAGTCTTTAGAAGATCATGTGGAAAATGTTTGGGGGTCGATGCTCATTCATCCCCTTAAGTGATGAAAAACCTGCTATATGAAGACACATGGAGGTCTCTGAACATATTGCGCTGAAGGTGGGGTATGCCAAGGAATGTGCATGGATAGATGCTATGTGATAGCTAGTCAGGGCCTGAAAGGGGAGCAATGCAAAGGGGCATAGAATATTGCGAACTATCGACATGTGGAAGCACAATGCAAGCTTTTGAAAATCGGGGGGAGGAAAACCTTGTCAGGAGCGCTTGGTTGACAAGTGGCAGAATTCACAACGAGACTTCACGAAAGGAGTCTGATGTTGCTTTCTCTTTAGAGGAGGGCATGTTCGATACTTAGGCAAAATAGAACTACCCGAAGGGAGCATGGGAGTTTTGTATTCACAATAAGGTCACTAAAAATAGATCCAACTTTCTCTTTGCAAGATTTTGTGTCTTGGTTAAGTTTGACTTTGTGCTACCCAAAAGTGTAAATCTTTATTCCAAGCTTGGGTCTTAGGTACAATAACTTCATTATAAACATACTCATCTGCATCACCCTATTTTTTAGGGCCAACCTCTTCATGTTAAAGATTTGAATACTTCATTAAGTACCCAAAGTGGTGAAGCTCTCTATTCTATTGTGACTTTTTCCTCCCATGATGTTGTTAGTGAAGGTTTTATGTTAGAGATAAAAAGGAAGCTAGATATTGGGCTTGGTACTTCTACTGAGTTGCATCCCATAGTCATTGGTAAGAGAAGTTGTTGGATGGTGCTTCTTGCAAGATAATCTTTTTGATAAGATCGGTAGCTCGTTTGTTGATAAGTGTCTTCAATCCCACCCAACTCAAGCTACTCTGGGGCCTTTGTTTAAATTTGGATACAAACCTCTTTGATTGGATTTTGGTTATTTTGGGTCATTCCAAAACTTATTCCCAGTTATTTTCTCAGGTCAAAAGATTTACTAGTCCCATTATTCTCTTTGTGGTGTTTTCCTTGTCTCACCTTTGGTGAGATTTTTTTTCTCTTTTCATTTAAGGTTGTTGTGTAACAGGTATGAACCCTTCCTAAATTTACCATAATCAAAACTAACTCACCACAAGTGAATTATTACAACTAGATAATGATGGTTCATACAAAATGACTAACCAATAAGGTCTAAGTAAAGTTAGGGAAAACCAAGATAAATTGAATAATAATTTTTCTCAATTCATTAACACAAGGAATAGAATGGACACTCTAGAACAAGTATAATAAAACCATGTAATGCTAAACCAAAATTTTAATCAAGAGGAAATCAATTAAATCCTATAAACTAATGAGGTATAAAAAAATAAATTCTAAGGGAGGTAAAAGTAAGACTTGGTCAAAAGCATGCTAGGATTGAAATTGAAATTTGTAAAGGTGTAAGGAAGGTTGCACCTCCTAAATTTATGGCAATATAATAGGGGATGGTGCAAAGACCTTGGCAATTGAAATGAGTAAATAATTCAAGCTAAGGAATATCTCAAATGAGACTAAGATAGCTTGGGTAGTGTATCAATTAAGTAGTGAAGTGACCACTTGGTCGGATAATGAAAATACATAAAAATAATTAACACTAGATAACATCTTGTGGGAAATTTTCTTGACCCTATTTTGGTAACATTGGCTACCTCAATTACATTTTGTTAGGAAAATTATGTAGTTTCAAAAAATTGGACAAGGAGAATTAATTGTCATAAAATATAGGGAGAAATTCACCCAACTACTAAAGTATATTTTTCGATACCAATTAGACAAGCACTTCAAAATTAAAAATATTATTTTGGGGTTGAAACCTCAAATAATACCTTATGTCGATATTCATAGTCCTTTGAATATGGATTAAGTGGTTTAGAAATCCATTAAGTAGGAAATATAAAATTTTGGTCATATCTAACTATAGGAAATAAAATTGACACAAGGTTAAGGCTCCTAATCATTGTTCCTCAACCTCTTTAGAAAGGAAATTCCAAAATGGGGATTATCTAATTATAAATCATTCAAAAGAAACAAGCTCTTCAAGAGAGTTCAATATGGTATATAAGAGAAATTTCAAAGGATGCAATGGAAATGGGAATAAAAATAATAATATTAAACCACCTAGGTGGAAATGACTTCGAGATCAATGGTATATCGTTGTGTAAATAAATTTATAAATGATCATCTGGAAAGAGTGGAAAGGAGCAACATCACCAATTCAATATTTCATCCATGCTACAATGGACAATGAACAAGTAGATTTTCAAGTAACACCTATTTAGCTATTAGGTAAAAAAATCAATATCCCATTAATATTTTGATAAGCACTAGTATAATTGAATATTTTGAAGATCCTAGAACTATTTATAACCTACCTTGAAGATAAGTATATATGGATAACTCTTGGATAGTTCAATATGGGAATCGAGTACAGAAAAAAGGGGACCATTATCTATGATGTAGTGAGTTAGAAATTCCAATATTTATCACATAAGTCAATCTGTATGTTGCTCTATTGGTATATTTTGATGTTATTTTCAGAACTAATTGGTTAGCACAACACAAGGCTATAGTGAATTATCATGAAGCGCTTGTTATTTGTATATATGACAACGGAAATCCAACTGGGATTAATGGTGTTTAGAAACCAAAAATTATTAGGATTTTTTTTCAATGAAAATGAATAAGGAACAGAGAAAAGGATGTTCCTTATATGTGAAGCATTGAAAGACTTTATTGATTTATTCAAAGATTAGCAAATACATTTATACAAATAAGGAAGTGAGTGGTTGAACAAAATAGTTTTACTAAAATAGGTTAAATATATACACTTGTTATGCTAACAATGTAATATTAAAGTTATACTAACATTTCCCCCTTATTTCATTATTCTTACAAATTTTCCCCCAAAATAATTTAAATTTTACATTACCAAGAGACTTGGTGAGTATATTATATGAGAATATGTTGGCCAGTATTGGAGTTTGTTGGTGTAATTAAATGTGTTGTACTGTGTCCTAATTCATAATTACACCTTAGTTAAGTTTACTTAGGGACCACATAGGATGTAGTTGAAGATTTTCCACCTTTGGTGTACTTATGTTATTACTTTATAACTTCCACCTTTCGTAGACATATCATGTGATTACCTCTCCACCTTTTGTGGGTGATCCACCATTTGTGGTGATTATCACACTATCACTTTTCCACTTTAGTTGGAGTGATAGCTTTTTATAGTTGTCTCATGTCATAAGATTATGACACTTGTCATAATCTTATGCCCTCTTATGTACTCACCTTGGCTATATAACCAATGGGTCTCTCATTGTAAAATTATTATCTCATATCAATCACAATCATAATGATGAGAATATAGTTTATTCTTATCACATTATTCTCTCTTCTTTGTGCTTTCCAATTGGTCTAAAGATCTTGGAAGCCATAGCTAATTCTAACATGGTACCAGAGTTGGTTGGGTTCCATTGGAGAGTCTTTTTCTGAAGAGAGATACCAGATTTGGAGAGGTTCCATTTTTGGCTCTTTATTGCAGGTTCATATCAGAGATTTTTGGTGCAAATTTGAGCTCACGATTGCATCTAGGAGGCTCGAGAAAGTCAAATTTGGCCTTTGTTTCACTCAGTTTGATCGCCATTTACATTTTTGGCAAACAAGGGTTTGTTACAAGCCGTTTTTTATTAGAGTCATCATCATGTTTGCTTCAAAAATCTAGCTTTCAATCATTTTCAGGAAAAACATTTTTTGGGTTTTGTAGCCAAGGTCAAAATTTGAATTGAGTATCTTTTAGGTTTTGCATATATTGCATAGATTTGGTGAAAATCACTGTCCGAAAAGCGTCATGTGTCATTTTTCTCTTGGTTGAAGGTTAAAAAAATTCAATTTTTCATCTTCTTCATGTTGGATCAAAAAATAATTTCTGGGTATTATTTTTAGCATCAAGTTATTCGTGGTTTTTTATTTTTGTCTACAAGCAATGAGTAGATTTTCAAGAAACCAAATTAGAAATAAACTTTTTTTGCTAGAAAATCTACTTCCTACAAGCTACATTTATTTTTTTTGAAAAATTCATAACTTTTGGCCACGGTGTCTATTTTTGGCAAACGAGATATCAACTAAAAGCTAGTTTTGAGAATTTCATAGTAGTGCAGATCATTTTCTAAGATTTTATCATTTACACAAATTTGAGGTTATTTTTTATCATGGAGGCAGATGTAAACATTCATCAATGCATGTAGTATTTCCTTTTTTGTGTGCATTAGGTTTGCATTTTCTCTACACTTCATTTGAGTTCCTGATCATTTCTCAATCGACTATTGCTTAATAGATTCCAGAGTTGTGCTATTTTGCAAGTTTCCCTGTTTTCCTTGGCATCGGGTTTGTTGTTGCTTTATCATGATTCTACCTTGAGTTAATCAGTGACTCACCTATGGTTTCAGTAGCAAACAAAAGTATCTTTCCTTGCTTGCCACATTCATGATTCCAGTGTTACTCCACAATGTATTTCCAATGCTTCTCTTGCAACAGGTTATCTCATTATGGGGGCTAAATGGTCTCTCTTTTCATCCTTTGTGTGGATGGAGATTGATTGTATTTGTGATGGATATCATTATTTTATTTCATTTCTCTTCTAGGGAGGAGTTTTGTCCCACTGGGTTTTCTCCTTTTCTCCATTTGTGAGAGATTTATTTGCATTTGTACATGGGTACCTAACATGGCCTAGTTGTTGGGACCCATCTTGCATTGTTTTCTTTTGTGTACATTCTCCCTAAGTTGCACTTAAGGGGGGTGTTCGTGTAATTAAATGTGTTGTACCTTGTCCTAAGTCATAATTACACCCTAGTTAAGTTTACTTAGAGACCACATAGGAGGTAGTTGGAGCTTTTTTACCTTTGGTTGACTTATCATGTTATTACTTTATCATTTCCACCTTTTGTGGACATATCATGTGATTACCTCTCCACCTTTTATGCGTGATCCACCATTTGTGGTGATTATCACACTATCACTTTTCCACTTTAGGTGGAGTGATAACTTTTCATAGTTGTCTCATTTCATAAGATTATGACACTTGTTATAATCTTATGCCCTCCTATGTACTCACCTTGGTTATATAACCAAGGGGTCTCTCATTGCAAAATAATCATCTTGGTTGGTGTAATTAAATGTTTTGTCCCTTGTCCTAGGTCATAATTACACCTTAGTTAAGTTTACTTAAGGACCACATAGGAGTTGTTGGAGAATTTCCACCTTTGGTGGACTTATCTTCTTATTACTCTATCACCTCTACCTTTCACGGACATATCATGTGATTCGGTTTCCACCTTTTGTGGGTGATTCACTATTTGTGGTGGTTATCACATTATCACTTTCCACTTTAGGTGGAGTGATAGTTTTTCATTGTTGTCTCATGTCATAAGATTACAACACTTATCATAATCTTATGCACTCCTATGTTCTTACCTTGGCTATATAACCAAGGGGTCTTTACTACATTTGTACATTGATCTCATATCATTGACATTGAATATAGTTTATTCTTGTCACATTATTTTCTCTCTTCTTTGTGCTTTTCATTTGGTCCATAGCTCTTGGCATCCATAGCCAATTCTAACATGGTATCATAGCATGTTTGATTCTAACATGGTATCAAAGCATGTTTGATTCTAACATGGTATCAGAGCGGGTTGGGTTCCATTGAAGAGTCTTTTTTTGAAGAGAGGTACTAGATTTGGGGAGGTTCCATTTTTGGCTTTTTATTGCAGGTTTATATCAAAGCTTGTTGGTGTAAATCTAAGCTCACCATTGCATCTAGAAGGTTCGAGAAAGTTGATTTTGTCTTTTGTTTCATCCAAATCGGACATACGAGGCCAAATCTAAGAGGGTTTGAAGTTACATTGTGGTTGCCAGATCCAAAAGATAGATACATTTTTTGAGCTTTTTGGGTCAAATCCGACCCTGCCATTGCCTCTAAAAGGGCCAAAAATCCTAAGATCGACTGTCCATTCGTCCATTTTGGAGCAAGTCATCCAGTGAGGCAAAAAAAATTTGCCCGGAGAGCCGTATGGCCCCCCAGGCGCCATCATTATCGTCGGTATGAAAATAAATTAAATATTTCTATCGGCATTTATTTTAAATTTCAGAATTTTTTGGGAGAAAATTAGAAAAAAAAAATTGTAAAGTTTCGAAAAAAATTCATTGAAAATTTTTTGGAAAAAAAAAATCAAATTATTTAAAGTCTGCATACCGCAGACTGTACCTGCATTGCAGGTGTACTCACCTGCAGGTACCAATTGAACAGAAAAGACCACGTGGCCTACGACTGTGGCCCCCACCACCCCCATCCGCCACTAGCCAACTATTCAGAAACTCTGGCGCCAAGCACCGACGACAACAAATTGGCAAAAATTTTGGAAGTCCGGTGAATAACCGACAGCAAATCCAGCCGGCATTTTCATCGACGGTAGCACAAAATATTTACTGGTGTATAGGTATATTCTAGTGAATCGACGAAGATTTCGATCACCGTACTAGAATATTCCGAGAGGCGCGTACAAAATATTCTAGGAGCATCTCTGAGATTCCGGCAACAGCATATTCCGTCAGGAGGGGAATATTAATTTTTTTGACGGGCCGCAGGACGTCAAATTTAACCTCATGTTTTGATGATGTCAGCATGACATCAGCATGATGTCAACACTCTTTTGAAAAATTTCTCCCCCCTCACCATTTGCATTATCATTTTGGAAGGCGATTTTCAGAGGCTCATAACTTACTCATTTTGGCTCTTTTTTTCAAGCAATTTTTTTTATTTGGGCTAATTTTTCATGCTCTCCATAGTGGTGTGATCAAATTTTTGTTTTGGCTTCTGGTTTTTCCAGAAATTTCAGATTCTCATAGGTGTTGCTGCTTCGTCCTCATTTTGGGAACTTTGGGAGCTCATAACTTGCTCCTACGGTAACATTTTTGAGTGAATTGTTTTTTCAAAGTGCATTATTTTTTGTGTACTTTCCAGTGGTGTGATCAGATTTATCTCATTTATTGTAATTTTTTCATTGTGAGCTTGAGGCCTTTTTTGGCAATTTGCATGTACCAAGATCAAAGTCCAGTGGCAATTGTAAATGCACTAAGTATAAAGTGCCAAATCAGATATTGCTTGGGGGTTTCTTGATTGAGTACTTTGGGGGGTAATCTTTTGCCTTTGTTGGCTTATGTCTCTTGATTGGTCTATTGTGTGACTAAGTTGAAGAGTTTAATATGGGCATTGAAATACATCCTATTGTAATAAGGTTAAATCAATGGAACTTTAAGTCTTGGTGAGGTGGAATCGTAACACATTGTAGGTGGCTTAATCTTTTGCCATATCTCTATGGACTAGTTCTTAAACCTTCATCAAAATGGAAGAGAGTTGTGTGGGACATAAAAACAGAACATATCTTGGGATTAATTGGTTTTAATTGTGATATTGATACACTAATGGTCATTGATGGTATTGAGATCCCTCGTGACCTTATGACCAAACTTTGGGAGATGTATGGAGAATTGAATGAACCTCCATTTCCAGAGGATCTTGTTGTGGATTGTCTTGTTCCACTTGCAAAGTTTCGACCTATTGATAATAAAACAGCTAAAACACTTGCTCATTGGGAAAGGTATGGTAGTTTTGATGACACAGAACCTTCTCCTTCTCCTCCTACAGAGACATCTATTGAGACTTCAGTTTCTATGACTCCTAATCCAGATTTAGAGGGTTCATCTTCTTCATCTATGAGTCAACATTTTGAGGCTAAGGACTCTTATGATCTAGCATTGGTAGAATCATCTATTATTGTACTTGAGGATGCTTGTGATTCCACAGTTTGGGTTCCTTGTGACTCAGTGCAGCAGTATATACATTGTCTTCCAGATATGGCTACTTTGGATGGCTTCTTGACAAGTATTTTAGACTTGTTTGTGGAGTCTCATCTTGCAGATTTGGGAGACACCATTGATGAAATTCATCTTCTCTTTGATGAAGATGCTCCTTCTTCATTTGTTGCGGGGGAACACTCTGGCCCTCTTGTTCATTCTCTACATGATCATTCTTTTCAATTTGACGTGAGTGTGGATACTTTTGGACAACATTTGGAGGAGGCTTCTTTGTCTTTAGAGGGGATATATTTCTCTTTGGCTCATGTTCTACATTCTTCTCTACTAGATGTTGGATTTCACTCTTCAGTAGTGTGGCCTAGAACGCCTGTTTGGAGTGTGTCATCTTTTGACATTGACATGGAGACACTTGAGCATGTTTCAGAGACATCATACATCCAACATACTTTCTTGGTTTTGTTTCTTCCTAAGGGGAGGAACGTTGTTCGGCGAGATTGGATCATCTTTAACGTTCAATGTCGAGCTTCTACCATCATTACAGGAGAATCAACATTGAGGGGGGGTTGCCTTGTCTCTCTTCTACTTCTCTCTTATGGGGGGGTCTTTTTCCTCACATGGGGTTTTTACCTTCTCATGCATCATTGAGAGTATTTCCATTATTGTATTTCATCTCTCTTTTGGGGAGGATTTTTGTCCCACTGGGTTTTCTCCTTTTCTCTGTTTGTGAGAGATTGCATTGCATTTGTACATGGGTACCTAACATGACCTAGTTGTCGGGACCCATCTTGCATTGTTTGATTTGTGTACACTCTCCCTAAGTTGCACTTAAGGGGGGGTGTTGGTGTACTTAAATGTTTTGTACCTTGTCCTAGGTCATAATTACACCTTAGTTAAGTTTACTTAGGGACCACATAGGAGTTGTTGGGGAATTTCCACCTTTGGTGGAGCTATCTTCTCATTACTTTATCACCTCCACCTTTCATGGACATATCATGTGATTAGGTTTCCACCTTTTGTGGGTGATCCACTATTTGTGGTGGTTATCGCATTATCACTTTCCACTTTAGGTGGAGTGATAACTTTTCATTGTTGTCTCATGTCATAAGATTATGACACTTGTCATAATCTTATGCACTCCTATGTTCTCACCTTGGCTATATAACCATGGGGTCTCTACTACATTTGTACATTGATCTCATATCATTGACATTGAATACAGTTTATTCTTGTCACATTATTTTCTCTCTTCTTTGTGCTTTTCATTTGGTCCATAGATCTTGGCATCAATAACCAATTCTAACATGATATCAGAGCATGTTTGATTCTAACAATATCATATCAATCACAATCATATTGATGAGAATACAGTTTATTCTTGTCACATTATTCTCTCTTCTTTGTGCTTTCCATTTGGTCTCAAGATCTTGGTAGCCATAGCCAATTCTAACATGGTATCAGAGAATGTTTGATTCTAACAAAGTTGAATTTGGTGGTGTAGGACTTGTATTTGAATGTAATGACATTCAACCTCTATATGTTGTATTCTTTCATGAAACATTGGGTTCTTCACTAGTTTAAACACACCTTGATTGTCAAAAAAATAATAGGTAGCTTTTCTTTAGGTGTGTCCATCGTAGCCAAAATATGATGTAACCAAATCACTTCATACACATATCCTAATGTGACATGATTTAAGCTTTACAATGGATGAGAAAAAAAAATTCCTTTTACTAATCCATTATATACATCTAGATCCAAGATGAAAAAAATATCCTATAGTTTACTTCATATCATCAACATATCAAACATAATCTAAGTTGACATATCCTTGCAAGAAGAACTAAGGGCTCCTCTTTTATTCCATACCATAATCATGTGTACCTCAGAAATATCTCAAAAAATGCTTAGCTTCAACCCAATGACATTTCTTTGTCTCTTGCATAAATTTGGAAATATAGTTGATAGCTTAGCATAAATCTAGTCCCATAAAAGTCAAGTAAATGAGACTCCCAACAAGCAAATGGTAGAGAGTTGCATATACTTTAAAGGTGAATCCTAGAATATAGATAGTTGCAAACCTTTCTCTATTGGAGTGGAAACATGTTTATAATTTGACATGCCAAAATTTTCCAAGAGTGTCCACATATTTCATCTAGGAGATAAGAAATTGATGTGTATTTTTTCATATCTCCAAGCTAAGTCAGTAGTGAAGTAGCCCCAATTCTATCATATTGAAGTAATTTTTCATATAATTTTTACATCATCACTGAGATTGTTTGAGCTTCTTGTGATCATAATATCGTCCAAATACAAAAAAAATAAAATAATATATGTGTCTAGATTCTTAATATACAAATTTGGATCCAAGAGGCTACGAGTGAAACCATGCTACAAGAGGTGGTCATCTATTATGTACCATGTTATAGGGGTTTGTTTAAGCCCATAATGTGACTTAATGAGATGGAATATATTTTGAAGATGATATTCATCAATTAGACCTTCTAGTTGGGTCATCCATACTTCTTCTTCTAGATCATCATTTAGAAAATCACTATTGATGCCCATCTAATGAAACTTCCAACCTTTCTATGCTTTCAATGCACAAAAAAATGTGATTGTTTTGAGATTCACAATTGGTGTAATGGTTTCATCATAATCAATTCTCTCCTACAAAGAATAATTTTCTTTATATTTTTTCGATGGATCCATTTTCCTTGTATTTTATTTTGAAAACCCATTTGCAACCTATGGGCTTCTTTCCTATAGGTAGATCAACAACTGTCCATGTCTGATTTTTTATTAGAGAATCATACTCGGGGTCCATGGACTTCTTCCAATGTGGTTGATTAACGGCCTCTTAGACTGTATCAAGTTCATTACTATCAAAAACTAAAATCATCAATGTAAGATTCACCTCTTTTCTTTCATATCTTCTTGTTCTAACTCGTAATGAGAGATTTGGAAGAGAATCTATATGGGAGTCCTTGATGGTGGTTTTTACCTATTTTAGACACTGATGTTGTTGTTGATATGAAGAATGATGTCCCAAAGATCCAAGATCAACAAAAAAACTCTCCTTGTGGCCCATTTTCTTTTTTAGAGGAATATTCATTCTCATTATCTGATTGTGAGAGAAATTTATGAGAGGTGGGTGTATATTCCTTATGTGTTAATAAGTAAAATGATGACTCATCACATATCACATCTGAACTCTAATAAATATTGTGTGTCTCAAGATCCATGTGACTATAACCTTTTGAAGTTGTAAATTATACCCCAAAAAGATGCACTGGAGTGCCTTGGAATCAATCTTCTTCCTCTTATTAACTAGGACATGTATATATATAGTACAACTAGATACTCTATGATGAGAAAATGACAGCTTATAACCACTCCATACCTCTTTTGGTGTCTTTTCTTGTAATATATTTATAGGATCCCTATTGAGAAGATACACAATTATTTGAACTATTTTTGCTCAAAATTGACCCTCCAACTAAGCCGAGGAAAGCATGCAGTAAGCCATGTCCATGACAGTTCAATTGTGACACTCTAAAATTCCATTCTTGTAGGGTGTATATGGGGTAGTCTAGTGTTTTTTGATCCCATGATGCTTTAGGAATTATAAGAACTCCTTTTATATGAATCCCCCTCTTGATCTGAGTGAAAGAGAAGAAGAGACTTGCCTATCTTAGGTGAAAATTCGTAGGTAGAATTCCTGAAATTAGGTAAAGGCTTCACACTTCTTCATGAAAAAATACACCTAGGTCTTATAATAGAAATAATCCATGAATAACTAAAATTACTTGCAACCTTGAAAGGATTCAAGTAAAGGTTTGCATAGAAATTGGTATTCACATCATCAAGACACTCCTTGACATGGAAGGTACTCGACTTAAATTGATCTCAATGTTGTTTTTCTCTAGGACATCTAGGACATAGAGGTAAGGAATGTGAAATTTGTGGAAGTCCACTTACCATCTTGTTAGAGCTAAGCTAATAGAGGGAGTCAGCTGAAATATTCTTGTATCAATAATTCCAAAGAACAATTGATTCAGCCATAGAGGTAGATAAAGAAACTATAGAGGATGACACTAAATGATCTAGTGCAAATAAATGATCCTTCATAAAATCTCTAACAAGTATCATACAATCTCTAGCTTGATCAAACAATATTTGACACCGCCCTTAACCTAAAACTTTTCCTTAAGCTTTTGATTCAATATCTGACTAACACACAAGAAAATTAATGTTAAAATTAGAACATATAGCACCTTTAGGAGAGTACAAATTCTTGCCTTGAGACGAATGGTGAAAGTGCCAATTTATTTTTTAACATAATCCTTATTGTCTATAATTTGAACTTGATATCTAGTGGGTTGATCAATCATTGTATCAAAAAAATCTCTATTTCTTGTCATATGGTTGTTGGCACTTGATTCAATCAACCAAACATCCCCCAAAGGATGTGAGGTTTGAGAAATAAGAAAAATATTTTGATTGATGTCACAATTGGTTGTATCTAGTATGTCCTCATGATTTGTATCATCTAGTTGAGTTGCAATATGTCCTTTTTTCTTCTATAATCACCTCCACTAGATGTCCCTTCTTGACTATAATTTCCTTGAGTCAAGCCATATACCAACAATGACTAGTGTCATGTGTGTGAGTATGATAGATGTAACATCATCAAGTTTCCTTCTAAGGCTTATGTAGTTGTTGTGGTGGCTTCTATGACTTCTTTTATGATTGTTACTTTTGAAACCTCTAACCATGCTATTGTTTTGAGATCAATTCTTTGTCTTCAAACTCATCTTGCATCAATTGGATGCATTCTTCCTCTTCGATAAAATTAACCAGTTCTTCATATGACACCTTCTACTTGGTGATGTTCAACATCATAAAAAAAGGTCCAGAACTAGGAAGGAAGAGTTTTTAGAGTGATTGAAACAATAAATTATTCCTCTACCTTTTCTCTAAGGGAAACAAGCTCTACTCAGAGTTCCAATACATGGCATAAGGAGCCCTCTACTTTCTCACCAACTTGAATATTAAGTGTATGAAGATTGGAATAGAGGCGGAGTATCTTGGTTTTATTTTTTGCCTCATAGATAGTGGATAGAGGATCCCAAACCACCTTTTATTTTGTTACATATTGAACTTGAGGTTGAACCTCATCGAAGATGTTGAGGGTGATCAACATCAAGGATTTTGCATTAGCCCCATCAAAAAAAAATTCGCTCATCATCATTAGTTCGACATTGCACTATACCAATAACAATTCCTAATAGTTCTTCAAAATGAATAATCATGCATCTTCATCTTCCATTTAGTATATTTAGGCCCCTTGAGAAGCTAAGAATCTAAGATAAGTAGCTTTGGTGCAAAGATTATTGATACCACAAAACAACAAAATAAAAAAATATTCCTCAAAAATAAATTTTATTATTTAGGCTGACATACACATCCCTTTAAGGATAAAATGAGGTTTACATATGAGCTTTGTATTCTCATGTCATTATATTGGGATTCTTATGTGGACATTCTACCTTGTACTCGTTGTCTACATCATATCCTTCCTCGAGCTTGACATGAATTCTCCTTACTTGGCATCACACATCAAATGGATAATACTCAAGTAGGCCTTGCCTAAGCAACCTATCCAATTGTAGGTTAGGTAATTATTTTAAAGGGAATCTAGTTTAGTAAAATAGAAGTTGATTCTTTCTTCAACATCATTTTTACTTTGATATTTTTTAGCAATAACATGTTGGCATCATTTGGTCCAACTAACATTCATACAATATTACAATTTTTTGACTTCTTACCTTTTTAAGAATAATTCAATAAGACATTTCTTGTTTGAAAGAAGATATATTATACTAAGAGGTAATCACAACTCGTCCCAACCAAATTTTGGATGCCCTTTCATAGAATTTATCTATTATTATGTAGCCTATACAATCAAACACCTAGGAAGAAAACATGGATCTTGGGAAACGATGTCTCCAAAGTTTGGTGGCTTTTGATATGTGTACAACACCCTCAAAATATGTATAGATCTTCATGATCTGCTAACCTCTATCAATGCATTATCAAAATTCTACAAACAATACATAGTGGGATAGAAGAAACCTCAAATTCATCATTAAAAAGAGGGACCTTTCCATCGATAATGAATTATTGTTGCATAAGAATCTTCCCAAAAGGCTTTGGATCTAGTTGAAGAGTGTGATCATCATATTGCACCCACTTCAAATCCTTGCATTTAAATTCAAAAATTCCTTCTCTAGAAATGAATCAATCTCCATACTCCCAAGCTTCACGATGCAATATCAGATACCAAATGAAGACTTAGAAGACTTTAATGATTTATTGAAATATCAAAAAATGCATTTGCGCAAGCAAAGAAGTGTGCAATTGAGCAAAACAAATTATTGAAATAGGTTTTAACTATATACACTTTCTACACTAACAATGTAATAATAAATTTATGCCGACAATATGCTATTCACATTGATGATCTTGGCAATGATAAAGAGCCTTCAATATAAGAATATCTAAAATTTTAAGAATTTAGAGTTGTTTTCCTTGAGGAACTACAAAAGATACCATCAAAAAATGAATTTGACTTAGACATCTTACCCGATACTGAGCCTCACTCCAAAGATCCATATGGGTAAGTGCATGGAAATGGGGAACCAAAAATGGGTCTTATTTAATTGGAAAAGGTTATCCTAGATCTAATTAGTTTAACTAGTACTATCCCCTGTTCACTTACTCAATATTAAACATAAATGGACTAGGATTTGATGATTCTAGCTTACTACCACAATGGAGAGCCAATCCCCTACTCAATGATTTTGTGATCTGTTGTGTTGTGATAAATTTTATGTGTGATTTTACAAGACTATTTGACATATAACCCTAGATCTAAAATCATAATTTATTAGACAAACAAAAATAGAAAGTTAAAAAACTAACCTAGATCTGAGATGTGGAACTTACATTATAAATTTTAGCTTGAATCAGCTGGTCTAGGACCCAAGGATGCCCTAGATTGAACTCTTTCTTTTTTGGATCTGTAAATTTTAGATTGTAGGTTAAGGTGTGCACTTTACTTCCCTAGAATGTCACTAGATGAAACCTTTAGATATGACCTACACACATGAAAATGGGCGAAAAGGTTGTGCTATATAGGGGCTTACCTAAGTCCAACCCTATGTTGGTATTCCTAAGTCTCCATGTACAATGATTTATGATTATCAAGAGAGCATACCCTAGGTCAAGCAGAGGCTAAAATAATAATAATAATTGATTGAAATGGTGAATGAAAAATGATAATGTTAGCTTGTTGTAAAAACCATTGAAGAAGAGATGCCACACACAATTTGGTTGATAGATGTAGAAAAGGTTGGATCACATACATTATAGATTTGTTGATGCTAGCATGTAGAGGATAACTCAATACTTCTTCATAATTGTTTTCCAATTGTTCTCTCAATCATAAATTACTTGCTTAATGATCAAAATGTGAGGAAAACATGTTTATATATTAATTTTAGTTAATGATTTGGGTAGGGGAAAATTTGGGGTCCTTTTAAAATAATTAAATCCCTCCAATCAAATTTTAAACCTTTAAAAAAATTATTTTTGGTCTAGGGTGCCTTGCAGTCATGGCTAGTGCTTTTTTGGCTTGAATTTATAGGAATGATTGGGATTGAAATTTATTTTAATAATCTAGCCCCAAATTTAGTAAATTATTATTATAATTAAATTTATATGAAAAATAGGGTGTTAAGGTAGTGTGGAATTATCAAGGGTGACAATTTTTGATGCTACATTTAGCCCCTTCTTTAGTGAGAGTGTGATCTTACATTCATACTAAAACTAAAGAAATAAAAATTCATATCAAAACACCAAAGAGATAAGATGAAACCAAGTTGAGGGGAAACTTAGGATCTCATTGATTAAGACAAACATGCACATAAGACAAGAAAAAATTCACTCACAGACAAAGTACTTAATGAACAATCAATAGAGTACACTTTAACAAAATAGACAAAACTCACACTCTATACAAAATAATACATGAAAAAAAGGTAAAAAATACACAAAGAAAACACATGAAATAAATAAAGCAAAGATTCCAAAGACACAAAGTAGACACATATTAATATAAACACAATAGAAGAAAAAAAAAAGGTTTAGTAATAAAAAGTATTCAAGTTAGTAAGGTAAAGAGACCTCGGTCTTAAATTTTTATCAAGTAAAAAACATCATCCATCGAATGTGTTACACAACATGGTTCTCTCATGAGGATGTTCAATAACTCATGAAACACATGGCTCTACTAGAAAGCAAGGTTTGTTATGCTAGGTGGCCATGTAAAAACGCTCAAGTTCATGAATTAGTAAGACTCATTATTCAAAATCCATGGACTATTTTGTTAATCATGCTTCTGGGAATGCACAAAATTTTAGTGTTGTAGGGATTGTTTATGGTGCAGGAGCACCTTATTCATTTTATGCTTTCATTTGGTAATTTAGATTTTTTTTGAATTTCCAACATGAAATGTATGTAAATGGCTATATGTGGGCCCATTTAAATGTTATTGAGTCACTTGATTAGGTTGGTAGGTGGTGGTAAAGTCAAGATATCAAAAATTGCAAATATTGCCACTATTTTCAATAATGTAAAAATGCAAAAAAGTGCACAAAATGAGGAAATGTTCAAAAAAATAGGGAATACCAAAGGTCATGAGGCAGTTTAGGTAATTTCACTCGATGGAGTAAGATGGAAATCCTTTAAAAATGAATTGCAACTTGTTACCAAGGGAAGGGAGGTTGCATAGACATGTGTTGAATTGGAGGGAGTGAAAAATCATGAATAAAATCTATTTTTTCTTTGAAATTCCCGAAAATAGTTGTTCTAGATCTTTGTACGACTTTGTATGGGAATGCAAGCAAATTTGAATGACTGTAAATGATAGATTAATCAAACCCCTCCTTTTCCTTTTTTTTTTAAAATTTATTATTGTGCAATTTTGAATTAGTTATTGTGATTTTTAAGAAAACTGTTGAAACCCCTGGTTAGGGTAAACAGGGATCAATTTAATTTTGGTTCTCAAATGGTGTACAGTGAAACCTCCTGATTTTGGTGAGTTCAATCCTTTTGTATCTAGTTCCATATTCTACATGTTTCAGATCAGAGGGATAAGATTTTTGTGTAATAAATTAAAGTTATGATTGTGATTGTTTGAGAAAACAAAGTTCTAAGGAACAGTTAAGCCATACACACCTAGGGTTTGCAAAAATTCTTAAGAAAACGGACATCTAATGGATTATTAATCTTGTAAAAGTCAAATAATTTTTTTTTGAAGAATTGGTTGTAAGAATTTTTGTCATGGATTAGTGCAATCAATAAACCCTTGTTGACAAGGCCTAATTAGGCCTATCTTGCAATGAGGATAGTCATATTTGAGTTAGTTTCTCCAAAGGAACATATGCTAGTTTTTAGATATGATTTAAAACACCTAAATGGGTATACAAAATACTAATCACAATTAGGGAATATGTTTGAATCCAAAGTTGGGCTTGATAGTTCATTAAAGGATGGCTACTAGGAAATGGTTGGTAAATGAATGAATGATCAATATGTAGATGGACAAACCTTTGAGAGTGGTTATTTTGGTTTTTTTTTGTCAAAATGGTGAATTTTGAAGTGCACAAAGGTTTGGTAGCAATTTAGAAGCTCAGCTTGAAGTTTTGAGTGGCTTGAAGCCATATAGAGCCTTGCTACACTAAAGTGAAATTTCACAGAGTTGATGATTTCAATGTTTTCTAAAAGTATTTTTGCCTTGAACCAACCAAAATAACAATTTTAAGGTGTCCTTAGCCCTAGTGAGAGTTGGAACGCATGATTTGATGATTTAGTACTTTGTAAAAATGAAGAAGATTAATGAAAACAAAGAGATTTTGGTGGAATCTTGAGAGATTTTTTGATTGATCTTCTCAATTTGTGAATAGGGTCAAATGTACCCTTGATGGATTGTGGTTTTTGGTAGAATATTTGCATAAATTGGTATCAATACTAGTTTTTTCTGAGGAATTTTTGAATTGGTAGTTTGTTGAAGTTGGTTTGTTGAGTTGGTTGGAGGTGCTTGATCCATCTAAGCTACAAAGAGAGTCTGGTGGTTGTATGTTGGTGATTTTGTGAAGGTTAAGAGAGAGCCTAGTTGTTGGTTTCCAAGAGACTAGAGAGAGAAAAGTGGAGACACCTAGGTTAGGGAAACAATTTTCTTGAGTTTGTGTGGTGAGGCAGTAAAGAAAGATGGATACCTGACTGAAGAAGCACTTGAGTTTACAGCCTGAAGAGTACTCCACTAATGAGAGTAGATTAAAAGATGTTTGGTCAAAGAAGGTCAAGGATGAATTTTGGAAAAGAAGAGAGATGGAAAAAGACAAGTGAAGACTAGAAGAGTCAGAAATGAAGACAAAGTTGAAGGCAAAGGATGGAACCAGATGAAGACAAGAAAAATATTCAAGAGAAAGAAAGAAGAAGCATTCCAAGACGAATTTGAAGTTTTTTTGTAGGTGAAACAACAAACAAGGTTGATACAACATGTTCTCAAAGGGACTTGGAAAGGTTTTGTTGGTTGGTTGTATGGTGCAGGAGCACCTTATTCATTTTCTGCTTCCATTTGGTAAATTGGGAAAAAAATGAATTTCCACCATGAAATGTATGTAAATGGAAATATGTGGGCCCATTTAAATGGAATTGAGTCACTTGATTAGGTTGGTAGGTGGTGGTAAAGCCAGGTTATCTAAAATCGCAAATATTTCCATTATTATAAATAATGTAAAAATGCAAAAAAGTGCACAAATCAAGAAATGTTTAAAAAATGGGGAATACCAAAGGTCATGAGGTAGTTTAGGTAGTTTCATTCAATGGAGGAAGTTGGAAAGCCTTTAAAAAATAATTTTAACTCATTACCAAGGGAAGGGATTTTGCATAGACATGTATTGAATTGGGGGGAGTGAAAAATCATGAATAATATTTTTTTCTTAGAAATTCCTAAAAATAGTTGTTCCAAATCTTTGTACGGCTTTGTACATGCATGAAAGCACACTTGAATGACTATAAATTATAGATTAATCAATCCCGCTCCTTTTCCTTTTTGTTTCATGTATTTGTTTTCAATTTTGAATTAGTTATTGTGATTTTTCATAAAACTATTGAAACCCTTGGTTACGGTAAACAAGGATCAATTTAATTTTGGTTCTCATATGGTGTATGGTGAAAACTCCTAATTTTTGGTGAGTTCGGTACTTTTTGTATCTACTTAAATATTATACAAGTTTCAGATCAGAGGGATAATATTTTTGTGTAAGAGATTAAAGTTATGACTTTGAGTGTCTAAGAAAATAGAGTTCTAACAGTTAAGCCATACACACCTAGGTTTTGCAAAAACTCATAAGGAAATGGACATCTAATAAATAATTAAGCTTGTAAAATTCAAATAAAAAATCTTTGAAGCATTGGTTGTAATAATTTTGGTTAGGGATTAGTACAATCAATAAGCCCTAGTTGACAAGGCCTAATTAGGCCTAACTTGCAACGAGGACAGTCAGATTTGAGTTAGTTTCTCTGAAGGAACATATGCTAGTTTTTAGATATGATTTAAAACACCTAAATGGGTATACAAAATACTAATCACTATCAAGGAATATGGTTTGAGTCCAAAGTTGTGCTTGATAGTTCATTAAAGGTTGGACACTAGGAAATGGTTGCTAAATGAATGAATGATCAATATGTAGATGGGAAAACCTTTGAGAGTGGTTTTTTTGGTTTGTTTTTGTAAAAATAGTGAATTTGGAAGTGCAAAAAGGGTTGGTAATAGTTTGGAAGCTTGGGTTGAATTTTTGAGTTGCTTGAAGCCATATAGAGCCTTGTTACACTAAAGTGGAATTTGAGAGAGTTGATGAATTCAATGTTTTCTAAAAGTATTTTTTCCTTGAACCAGTCAAAATAAGAATGTTAATGTGTCCTTAGGCTTGGTGAGAGTTGGAATGCATGATTTGATGATTTAGTGCTTTGTAAAAATAAAGAATATTAGTGAAAACAAAGAGATTTTGGTGGAAGCTTGAGAGAGTTTTTGATTGATCTTCTCAATTTGTGAATAGGGTCAGATGTACCCTTGATGGATTGTGGGTTTTGGTAGATGCTCTACATCATTTTAACATAACAAGGGAGGAAATAATGCTCAAAACCATAGGGGAAAAATTGATAAAAATTCCATAGCATGTGCTATAAACAACACCACCACCAAAGGGTTATGTCATTAAGTCAGATCTTACAAGACATCAATGAAATGTATAGGGTGATATGCCCCCCTTAAAATTTCAACATAGTTGCTATGTTGGTATTTTAAGGAAATAATAGATGAAGAGGGTATCCTCAAGGAGAATTAACACCTCCAAAAAAAATTATCCTTGTCCCCTGAGTGTAGATACAATGAAAAACATGCAAGAGACTATCATGTTGCTACCATGGACAAATAGGGCTGCACTTAAGATTGTACCACCATGAATGGTAATGTGAAAATAGATGAAGGTACAAATTTCACATAATGAGGAGAAACACCATAGGATACAAATCATTATTTTCTAGAGTGATTAGGTGCATCAACACATAGACAAGTGTAAAATTCAACAAATTGTTGTATTTTTCTACTCAAGGCTTGACATTTGTTAGTGGAATGATCATGCACTTGATGATATGCACAAAAAGAGATTGCTATAAAATTTCTTATGTTTTGGAGGAGGAAGATTAATCAAGTAATCTTTGAGGAGCCTCGACAAAATATGCTATTTCTCAAGTATAGGATAAGTAGTAGAAGACATTCCTTTCTCTTGTAAAGAAAATATTGCTCACTTACCAAAAGAAGTCATAAATATTGTAGATTATGGAGCATTAGATGAAGATGGGGAAAAAGGTTGAAAACCTAAACCATTTTTAAGAAAGGTGTGGTATAGACTTTAAATTATCCTTATCACCATGTTTCATATTTTCATTTATCTGTTTTTAGAAAGAATTTTATATCCTAGCCCATAACACATTTCCAACTCAAATGAGGGAGTCTTATTTAAGTGTTCCTAAAAGTAATTGATTCTTTCACAAGAATGAAAATATTTTTTAATATTTTAAAAGTAGGCATTTTTGACACATGAGATACGAAAGCTAAACAACCCCCATCACCATCATAAGGTGATATTTTTCGATTTTTGATGTAGAAAAAGATTGAGAAAATGAAACAAAAGGCTCCTTAGGTTTAGATTGTGAGAATTTTTACTCTCTAATGAATGAGGGTTTAAAATATAATGAACCTTTATCATCATCTAATATTTAAATGTTATATATGAAATGCAATCATCATTATTTTCAACATGTATAGGCTCTAACTTTGAATTTGTGATCAAATGATTAAGAGAGTTGAAAGTTATATGTTCGGCTTTGACTTGTGAATTATAACTTGTTTCATCTACTTTAACTATATATATATCTTTTTATTATATCCATACTTCACCTCACAGTGAAGTGTAGATGATAATTCCTTCATAGAATGAATCCATGATATACCTAGGAGAAAATTATATGAAAGAGGTCTCGACCTGATATGGATAGGGGTAGGTAAAATCATGAGTCCTACCTTAATGGGTAGTGTGATCATCCCCAATATTTATTTACTAATGGAAAATCCATGAATAGAAAGATCATTAGGTTCTATGAGCTTCTTATCCTCACCAGTTTTATCTAGAAGATCAATGCTACAAACATTAAGCCTCAATCCATTATCAATATGAGTACATCTAACCAATGACCACCATTACCATTAAAGTTTCATATTTTTTTTTTTTATCTCAAGCGAGGGTAATTAATGTTGAGGGAATTTAATATCCAACTTTGTCGCTTGCATACAATCAAACTTGAGGAATCTACATCATTCAATTTTACATAAATTGAGACATCAATCTTATACAAAGCCTCTTGGAGAATCTGGTGGTATGTAGGTGATGTTTGAATCAAGTCCCAAAGGGAATTCTCAATTGGATTATTATAAATATGCTCAACAAGATCATATTCCTTACCACTAAGATGAGAAATATTGCATGGGGGTGAAAGATACATGGTTGAGGCAATGGGATGGATGTTGGTGTTTTTTTGGTTTCTTATTATTTCTAGTGTTATCTGTGTGAGCAAATCCATGATAACTTGGTTGCTACAATACATCTTGTCCCTCATGATTGCTAGTGAGTTGTTTTTTAAAGCTTTGGATATAGCCATTAGGATTTGAATGTACTATAATGAGAGGTGATTTAGGAGATCCAATAATTAGAGGATTTTTTGAGGTCCAATAATTAAAGTATATCCAATATTCAATTGTGCAATGTTCATAAGCTCAACTAAGTTAACTACTTGATGATCCTCTATCTATGGGGGATCTACTGATAATTTACTATCTTCATCTATCCAATCCATCTTGCTAATATTTTAAAATAAATGTATCAATGATTTCATACTCTTGTGCCATAATATCTTCCCAAGTAAATTTACTGGGAGAGAAGTAAACATGATTCTCATGATGCTCAATGGTTGGATCCTTGAAACCAAGATGAAATGGATAATATATTGCATGTCCTCTCTTTTCACCTTTAGGCTTTTGGACCTAAAAGGAAAAGGGGCAATCTTCACACACTTCACTCAAGAACAAACCCTTGAAATCTCAATGCAAAAGGGAAATAGATATTGCAAGAGGGTTGTCCTAAAGGTTGGATTAGATCTAATGAGGGGTTCACCACCAAATTTAGACTTGGAAAAGATAATGAAATGCAAGATGTAAAATAAAACCATAATTGAATGCAAACTAATGCTAAATGACCTAGAAAGATGAATGAAATGCAACAAAAAACTACAAAGATGGAAAGTGTGCAACTGGAAAATCAGAGAAGGAAAAATGGAGATCTAGATCACTAAAAAATCTACTTTCAAGGATGACTAGGACTTATTCACTAGGCTGGGCGAACCAATCCTCTTTCTGTAAAAATGTTTCAGAACAAGTTTCTAACAAAAGGGTATCCAAAGCTGTAAAAATATCTACCAGGCCTATATAGTGGGAATCATTCACCACTAATGGTGAATCAGTCCACTTATACTTTTCTAGAAGTTTGGGACCTGATTCTATTCTTCTCAAGATACTTTACTCTTCTTGACTAATTTTTCAGAACCGAAATTGCAAATTTACACCGGTAGGTCTTCTCCAAGTTTCCCCAATGGTTGATGACAACTTTGAAAACTTTTCTCCAATCTTGCTCCTTGTGAAATATACAACCTAAACCTAGAAATAACACATAAAGGAGAGGGGAAAATGTTTTTTGGTTAGTCGATAGAGGTTTTCCTTGGTCAAACCTCTTCTTGGTAATTAAACCTTAAAATGAAAACAAGTAAGAATGGAGAATGATGAATGAAAAAAAGACAATGTTGCAACTCAAAAAACCCTAGCAATAAGGTGTTGCAAATATGCTTGAAATGGATGCAATGGATGCGGTTCTTGAATCCTTCTTGAATGGTGTTGATCTTTCTTGAAAAACTTGCTTGAATCATAAAATTTACATCGCAATTGTTAGCACAATAACAAACATGATATATGCAATCTTTGACATGATGATTAGCACTTTGATCCTACTATAAAATGCTTGATAATCTACCCCTGAATGCTCTTTAATGCTCAATTTTCTATAAGGATGAGTACTTGAATTCTTAGGCTGAAAATGAGAGAAATAACCCTGTATTTATACCCAATTATGCAAGAATTCTAGAAGTTACGACACTACAAGACGAAATTAGATCTATGAGAATAAAATCCCACCAAAAATTTGAATATATGAGACCAAAAACTAAAAGTGTGTAGAAATGTGTGAAAATTGGATCAAGTCCAAATGATCTAGGCAAGACCCATTCAGCCAAGGTGGAGAATGAGTCCCAAATCCCTAAATCTAGGCCACACAAGCCAAAACCACCTGAATTATGACTAGTTATTGATTGGTGTCAGGACTATCCTCGAAAACATATAATAAATGAGGCTTGTGAATGCAAAATAGGGCCAATTAAAGCACAAGAAAGCCCAATTATTAATGAAAAGCCTAGAGAAGTGTGAAAGTGTGTTACAATTCTTTACAACACTCCAAATAAGGCAAGATTAGGATTAATTTTCATTAAAAGTGTATTTATTATGCTTCGTTATTTGATAAAACCCTAGAAAAGTGTGAAAGTGTGTTACAACACTTCACAACACTTTAGAAGGGTACCATTAAAACCTATGCATTCACAAGGTCCCAAAACCTAATCCAAATGTGGCATCCACATTACAACACTAAATCAAGGCAACATTAAGCGAAAATACAGAATGAGGGCCTAGGAGGGCCCAAACAAGTGTGAAAATGTCAAGGGATCCATTTTTCTACACTAAATTTATCCCCCACTTTAGTGAGAGGATGAACTTGCTTCAAACTCACACTAAAGTATACAAACACATATCAAGAGGGGTGATTAAGCCCCTAAGATCAAGATCCCAAGAAAAATCAGCATGGGCACAAAAGAACGAACATGAGAATGATGTATAGAGCAAAAACAAAGCACAAGCATACACTACTAAATATGAAAGAGAGAAAAAGGTAAAAGATGATCGGATCAAGCTTGGATCGTGTATCCATCACTATGTGGATCGGATCTAAATTGTTTGTCTGAAAATGCATACTCACTCTGAGGCAATGGAACTCCTAGTTGTCCAATGGGTGAGAAGTCCTAAAAGGTGAGACACATATATTCATGGATGGTATTCAATCACACACATGCAAGTGGCTATTGAGAAAGTCATGCCTTAGTCAGGCTTCTCTTAAACCATACCAAATTTATACCTCCTAGTAACTTTAATAAGGCACCACACAAAAAAATGATTTTTGAGCTTCATGAGGCAAGCAAAATTTCAAATGCTTAGAACTCATGAACAAACAGGATGGCTCTACAGGCATGCAAGATGTGCTATGTAAGGTGTTCATATAACAAAAAATGAAAAATGAAAAATAGGACATGTTGAAAGGAGTTTTGTTTAGTTTATACGAGGTCTTTAACTTAGGGAACATTGTGCCTAATGTCTCCAAGAGAGGACCAATCAAAGAATAGAAAATTCACAACTTGGGGGATGTAGTGTGTTGCATCAAGCCACTAAGAGGAATTTAATATGCTAAGAGAGATCACACTCCTAAAGGAAATCATACCCAATGCCATCCACAAAGAGAAAAATGCATCGTATGAAATAAGAAAACAACACCATGAACTATGAAAAAGAAGAATGCAAAAGAATAATGCCAATGTATGCCCCCACTTTAAATGAATTGCTAAACACCATACTGTGAGAAATTATTTTAAAGTAGCAAATGATAAATACAAGTTCAAAGAAAAAGACATGAGAGATAACTTGGAAAGCCCTATGCCAAGTCATATGTTTCCAAGTAAGGCTAAGTCATGTGAAAAAGAAAAGAGAGGGTTTTCCCCCAAAATGAAAGAACCAAACACATAAGGGATCTATGGATTTGGGATCAATATGTTCTTGCTACAATGTTTATAGAGAGCCTAAACTGCCATCATTCCCCAAACACACATAGAAATGGAAGAATGACACAAGAGAGCGAAAACAAAGAAAAACCTTTTGGGTCAACATGGAAGAGACATGAATGTCTCGATGTCTTGCATCATCCCCAAAAGGAAAACACAAGACAAAAAAGGAAAAGGGAAAATGAAAATGAAAAATAAATCCTTTTGGGTCAACATGGAAGAGACATGAATGGATCGACTCCTTATGTCATCCCCGAAAGGAAAACACAAGCACAAAAAAGGATTTATGATATTGAGTGGAATGAAGGTACAAATAGAGGAATGCCACAGAGAGAGAGAGAAAATCAAACAAAACATCATGAGGGATCACATTACGCACATGCAATCACACAAAATAAAATGAAAAACAAATAAATAATGCAAAAGGTTAGTAAGGCATAGGCGAATAAACCTATGAGTAGGCCATCTTCCTCCCAATCAAGTTCATTGTATACCAAAGGTGGGAAATTGGCTAAAGGGAAAAGAGAAAGTTCTAAACTAGGGGAAGCACCAGGATTGATACTCTTTATAGAAGATTTGTCATCTAAGCTCATGGAAGAGGAAAACAATGTATTTAGTTCATTATGTACCTCTTCATCAATTTCAGCAACCTCATAATCATCATCTAAGTTGATCACAATAGATGATCATATGATAATGTCCCTAGAAGAGTTTACCTCTTGTTTGTGGAGGTTGTATCAAAAGATCTTGTTTCAGTGAAGAGGGAGGTTGGTCATGTATTGATTCAATCAAGTTTGGATTTTGATTTTCTTTGTTTAATTCATCATGTAACTTGTGAGAAATAGCACGACATCTACGCCTATGCTCTCCAAAACCTCTATTTATTTTAGTTTTGTTTTCAGGTTGCATTTGTGTAGGAGCGGGTTGATCAACCATAGGTTTATTTTCTTCCCTAAGGGGAGGAACGAAAGAGACCTCAGGAGGTTGTTCAACCGCTTTCTCTTTGACTTTGTAAACTTGTTTTATCATAGGAGGTGTAACTAGATTGTTTTTCATTATATCTTGGTCGCTTGTAGGAGGTAGGTGATTGTTTTGTTTTAGGTTGGTCTTGGTTGTTTGGTTCTTGTTTAGGTTCAAGAATGGTTTCGTCAAGGATGGTATGTTGCGATGTTGATGGGAACATGTTTCAAAGAGATAGTTCGGCTATCTTCTTCTCCTTGAATTTTTGGTAGGATAGGAAAAATAAGTCTTCTCATGGCTTTATAGCTTCTATGGGCTCTGGCCAAAAGGAATCTAAGGAAAAAATTTCTTTGGATGTCAAAGGGTTGAAGCCACTATGGTGGACAGTGAATATTTCATTGTTAAAGGAAAAATTTAAGCATTTATGCACAACCGAAGGGACAAATTTCATGAAGCGAAGCCATGGGTGGCCTAAATTCACACGGAATTGGTCTAATTGTGGGATGATGGAGAATGTGAAATTTAATATGTTTGGTTCTATTTGCAATGGTAAGGTGATCGATACAATCATAGGGAAAGAAAATCCATTGTGTGTCTTGATCCATGGTTTCAGTTTATCATATGTGTCTTGATAGAGCTCATGCAAAAGTAAAATTTCCTCAGTGATCGTGTTCTCTCCATAGGTAGGATATATTAGTAACCCATTAGTGGGCTTGTCATAGATATGGTTAGCTATGTAAAGAGGACCATCATGCACATGCTTAATTATATCCTTAGTGGAGAAATAAATTTCAAGAGGATTCTTAGTTTGGCCCATATGAGGGATGTAGTCTATCACCCCTACCATTTCATCTATAGTATTATTATTGATAGAATTATTTAGAATAGAATCATTGTTTTCATCATCTGTGTCGACATTCATCATATCATTCTATGTAGTTTCGTTAGCTTTGAAAAATGAAATATTATATTTTGGCATGGGGTTGGTAAAAATTTGCAAGTTTTGGTTAGGAGGAGCAACGGATTTATTTCCTTGATCACTAACACCTCTAATGGAAAGATGACCAGAATCAATGAGGTCTTGCACGAGATTTTTAAGATGCTTACAATGTTCCATGTCATGTCCATGTTTTCAGTGATAGTGGCAATAATAATTTGATCTAAAGCTCAGGTGTAAAGGTTTATTGTGATTGGGTGTTTTTACGGGAGGCAAGGTAATCGTTTGATTGTCTAAAATTTTGGACATTATGTTATGAAGGGTATCAGGTAAGGGAGTGAATTATCTTTTTTGGGTCCCCATAGCTAAAGGGTATTGAGGCTTTAATGGCTGATACTTGGTTATTGGCATTGTGAGTTGTTTATTGAGGGGGATTGAATTATAGGAACCCTTATTTTTATTTTCTAAAAGGTTGGGAATTATTTTGGTTTGTAGGCTCGGATCTCTCCATTCGGCTAGAAGTAGACTTTGTATCTCTACTACTAACTGAATTTTGATAATCATAGAGGGTGGTACACAAGTGCATGAATGATGGGAATTTCATCATGGTAAGTTTGTCTTGAATTTTTCCTTGTAAAGTTTCTATGAACATCTTTTTAAGGTGAGGGTCGAGGACCTTGACATTGATTTGGGAATAAAGCAATTAATAGCATGAGATAAAGTCAATTAACTTTTATTCTTCTTTTTTCTTGCATCTCATCAAATCGGCCATGGTCATCTTTGGAGTCATATGCACTTGGAAATGTTTTAAAAATCCATCAACAAGTTCATTGAATGAACTAATTGAGTTATTTGATAAAGAGGAGAACCATTCCAAGGTGGTGTCTTTTATTGATCTAGGAAAAAAAAAATCCAACAATTTATCATTAAGGAAAAAGTCACTACATAAGGTAGTATAGGTGCCGACATGGTTAGAAGGATCCCCTTCCCTCCATATTTCTCAAATCTAGGCACCTCTACACCTTGTAGCATTGGTGTTCACAATATTTCTAAGGAAAATGGACTGCTTCAGATATAATATGTAGGTGGGCCATTTTTATTTTTATTGATGGTGGAAACTTGCTTTTGGAGGGAGAATTGGTTTGAAAGATATGAGTTATAAGAGGTTCATTGCTTGTGTTATGAGATGGAAGTGAAAAAGGTGAAGGGGTGTATGTGTTAGTAGGGCAAGTGAATGGAATGCTTATAGGTGGTAAGGGGTAGGATATATAACATGTGATGCCCCATAGGAACTAGGGATGCTAGTAGGAATACCCAAAGAAGGAATCACATTACTAGCCTGTTGCACTATTGTTGTGACTTGAAGGGATATAGGTAGGTATTGAGGAAATTGTTCAGGGAGGAGTAATTTAAGTTCATCCTTGGCTTGTGATATTTTTTTTGGAAAAGGAGAAATATTGGTTGGGGGGAGGTGTTTTTCAAAAAATTGAACAATGTTTTTGACAAGGTCAATCCCATCTTAACTTTCAAGCATGTGGTGGATGTTATATATGGTAGGGATGGAAGTAGTTGAGATGTTGTCATTTTTCACTTGGTGTTCTAAGTTTTCTAGGTTCTTATGAATTTGAATTATGATTTCTTGTGGGACACTATCATTCCTTGGTTCAACTTGCACACTACTTGAAGGCAAAGAGTTGATCATATCTAGTGTACTAGTGTCAATACTAGGAGTGAAAGAGCTAGATAACCCAAGATACACAACGATTACATGATATCATGGGATGACATGAGTCTCAAACTTTTTTTCACCAAATTATTAGCTATAGGACACAAAATACTCATGCAAGGGCTACTAAATGCAATGTAAGCTAAGAACAATGAAATGCTTGTAACTAAAATTTCAGAAACTGAAACAAAAAGTAAATAATAGCAAACAAAAACATAGATTTTTTTTTATCAAAGCTAGAAAATAAAACGAAAAATGTGTTGGTATGTGGAAACTGATCATGCTATATTTTACACTCTTTAGTACTATACACTCTTCATGTACCTTTTTTTTGCTTCGTCACCAAAAAGGAAAAAAGCCGACATTGTAAACCCTAATTTTTGGAAGCTTCAAAAATCTTGTTATAAGTTGATGGAATGGGGAGTTATAGGATTGCATCATTCGTGATATTGTAATATGTTTTTCACTGGATAATAAAATCATTGGATGGCTATGGTTTGGTGGATGTAGCCCATATTGGGTGAACCACGTTAAATTCTCTATGTTGTCTTGTTTCTAATATAATTTTTTTTGTGCATTTGATTTCTCTGTTTTATTGATCAAATCAGTATTTAAATTGTTAGATATATACCTTCTAACCCTAACAAGTGGTATCAGAGTAGGTTTTTTCATTTATCCTCTGCAAGAAGGTCTCACGGTTGAGTGGGAGAAATGGCAGACAGGGGTAAGTTGAACGTTGAGAAGTTCAATGGGTAGAACTATTAGTTATGGAAGATGTAGATGAAGGACTACCTCTATTAGAAGGATTTATGGTGGCCACTGGAAGGGAAAACCAAGAAACCCTCAACAATGTCTAATGAGGACTGAGATATTTTGGATAGAAAGGAACTTGGCAGTATTCATTTATGCCTGGCACAATCAATGGCCTTCAATATTACAAAAGCAAAGACAACTCAGGAGTTGATGGAAACCCTAGAAAATTTATATGAAAAGCCTTCCACTTCAAATAAGGTATTTCTTATGAAGCATTTATTTAATATGAAAATGGTAGAAGGTGGGTCATTTACTGATCATTTAAATGAGTTTAATAGGGTTACAAGTCAATTAACTTCTGTAAATCTAAACTTTGATGAAGAAGTTAGTTCTCTTTTGGTTCGGTGTTCTTTGCCTAGAAGCTGGAATAGCTTGGTAATGGCTATTAGAAATATTATTTATGGTTAGAAAACATTGACATTTGATGATGTTGTTGGTGTTATTTTGAGCAAGGAAATTCATAGGAAAAGCTCAGGTGGAACATCCACATCAGGTAGTGTTTTGAATGAAGAAAGTAGGGGAAAAACAAAGGAGAGAGGAAACAATTCTAGAAGTCATGGAAAGTCATGAGGAAAATCAAAGGACAAAAGATCCCAATGTAGAGACAAGAGGGATTGTTGTTACTATGGTAAGCTGGGTCATTTAAAGAAAGATTTTTGGTCTCAAAAAAATAAAGGAGACAAAAGGGAAGGAAATAAAGAGGAAAATGTGGTAAGTAATAAATATGATGAGGATGCTTTGATTATTTCCGTTGACAATGCTAATGATTCTTGGGTGTTAGATTTAGGGGCTTCTTTTCATGCTACACCCCATAGAAATTATTTTCTTGATTATGTCTAAGGGGATTTTGGGTTGGTTTATTTGGGAGATAATGAACCCTATCAAATTTTGGAAAGGGAATAATCAAGATTAAGTTGCAAAATGGGAATCATTGGTGACTACATGAGGTAAGGAATGTTTCAAAGTTAAGAATAAATTTAATTTCAGCAAGGCAACTCGATAATGAAGGTTGTGTTGTTACATTTAGTGATAAAAATTGGAAGGTTACCAAAGGTACCTTAGTGGTAGCAAAAGGTGTGAAATTAGGCACCTTATATCTTTGTACAGGTTATATTGTTCCGTCTACTTTAGCTATTACAGATAAAAATCAATGTTCAAGAACAATTGTTGTAGTTCAGCAGGAAGAAAATCAGATAGTTGTTGTGGATTCTAAATCAAAACTATGGCATAATAGACTTGGGCATATGAGTGCAAAAGGTATGAAATTAATTCATTCAAAGAATTTTTTACGAGGTCTAAAATATGTTAATATGGATTTTTGTGAAAGTTGTGTTTATGGAAAACAAAAGAGAGTTAGTTTTCTCAAAGATGGGAAACAAAAGAAAGATGAGAAATTAGAGCTTGTGCATACAAATGTATGGGGACTAGCTTAGGTATCTTCTCTCAGAGGCTCTCAATATTTTGTTACATTCATTGATGATGCAACTAGGAAGGTATGGATTTATTTCCTTAGGAAAAAATGTGATGTATTTGAAACTTTAAAAAAATGGAGAAGCTTGTCTAAGAATGAGATGGGTAAAATGTTAAAATATTTCAGATCTAATAATGGTGGTGAGTATTGCAACAAAGATTTTGAAAATTTATTTTCCTCTAATGGCATTTTTAGGTAGAAAATGGTTCCAAGGACTCCATAGGAAAATGGAGTGGTTGAGCTCATGAATAGAACAATAATGGAGCATGCATGAACTATGTGATTGCATGTTGGATTGCCTTTAAACATGTGGGTAGAGGCTGTAAACACTGTTGTTTATTTAATTGATAGAGGTTCCTCTAATCCTTTGGATTGTGGTATTCTAGAGGAAGCATGGACAGGTAAGAAGGTGAGTTATTATTTTATCACAACCTTCAGTTGTGAAGCAGTTTCACATGGAGATTCTGAAAATAGAACCGAGTTTGATGCAAAATCAAAGAAATGTATATTTGTTGGATATGGCATTAATGAATTTGGTTATAGGCTTTGGAATTTTGAAAATAAGAAAATTGTGAGAAGCAAAGATGTCATATTCAATGAGAAAGTGTTGTACAAAGATCTATTGTAGAAACATGAGAAGAAGGAAAGGGATTATGCAATGTTGCATGATATTACAAAAAACAATGTTCCAATAATTCCTCATGCTCCACAACAACAATAACAAGAAATGCCACAAAATCTAGTGAATGTTAGGCTATCTTCAAGACTAAGTAGACCTCCAAAAATATTTTCTCCCTCTTTGTATTCTATTTTATTAACTGATGCTGGTGAACTAGAGTGTTATCACGAAGCAATGCAGGTGGATACCAAGGTTCATTGGGATCATGGAATGGAAGAAGAAGTGGACTCCTTGCTGAAAAATCAGACTTGGGAATTATACAAGTTGCTTGTAGGTAAAAAGGATTTACTAAACAAATGGGTTTATTGGTTGAAAGAGGAGGATGGAGATAAGCAAATATTTAAAGCTAGATTAGTTGTAAAGGGATTTGCATAGAAAAAGGGTGTTGATTTTGATGAAATATTTTCTCCAGTTGTTAAAATGACTTCTATTCGTACTGTTAAGTATTGTGTTTGTTGAAGATTTTCATTTAAAACAACTTGATGTTAAAATAACCTTTCTCCATGGTGATCTGGAAGAGGAAATATATATGGAACAACCACAAGGATTTGAGGTCAAAGGTAAAGAGAAACTACTATATAGATTGAAGAAAAGTTTATATGGCTTGAAGCAAGAACCTTGACAATGGTATATAAAATTTGATAGTTTTATGGTTGAGCAAGGCTGCAACAAGTGTAATTCAAACCATTGTGTTTAATATAAGAGGTTATAGTTGAAGATAGCTACATTATTCTATGTTTATATGTTGATCATATGCTTGTAGAAGGGTCTAACATGTATCACCTAAAGGAGTTAAAATAATAGTTACAAAATTCATTTGATATGAAGGATTTGGGGGCAGCAAAACAAATCTTTGGTATGAAGATTACAAGAGATAGGAAAAATAGAAAATTGTTTCTATCTCAGGTTGATTATGTTGAAAAGGTGTTACAGAGATTTCATATGGTGAATGCAAAAGCTGTCAGCACACCTTTGCCTAGTCATGTCAAATTGACTAAGGATATGTGTCCAAAGACACAAGAGGAAGAAAAAATGTTTGAGGTACCAGATGCTTCAACTATAGGTAGTTTAATGTACGCCATGGTATGCACGAGACCGGATATTGCACATGTCGTAGGAGTTGTTAGTAGGTATATGATTCATCCTGGATTTGAGCATTGGAATGTGGTGAAATGGATTCTCAGGTATTTTAGAGGTACATCCAATAAATGTTTATGTTTTGGGGGCTCTAATATAGATTTAAAAGGCTATGTTAACTCAGATTTGGTAGGGGATATAGATACCTGGCAGAGCACCACATGTTAAATGTATTTATAGTCGGTGGGACAAAATTGAGTTGGATTTCTCAGTTGCAAAAGGTGGTGGACTGTTGTTGCAATAGAGGCAACAAAGGAGATGATATGGCTAAAAATTTTTATGGAAGAGTTGGGAAAACAATAGGCTAAAAATCACTTGTTTATAGACAGACAGAGTGCTATACATCTTGCAAAGAATTTTTACTTGCACTCTAAAACCAAACACATACAACTGAGATATCATTTCATTCGGTCAGTGTTGGAAGATAAACAGGTAAAGATGGAAAAGATACATATAGATGCCAATCCAATGGATATCTTTACGAAGGTTGTGATAAGGGATAAGTTGAGATCCTCTTTAGCTTTGGTTGGCCTTCAAGGTTGAATTCAAGTATAATAGAGCAACAGGGTCCAAGGTGCTTATTTCTAGTGGGAGTTGCAAGTGCAGTGGTGTCATCCAGGATCAGTCTCCAAGTGGGAGATTGTGTTGGTATGGAGCTTGATCAGTCTCCAAGTGGGAGATTATTGGTATGTGGTGACTGATCATGCTATAATGTACACTCTTTAGTACTGTACACTCTTCATGTATTACCGAAAAGGAAAAAAGTTGACATAGTAAACCCTAATTTTTGAAAGCTTCTAAAAGATTGTTATAAGTGGTTGGAATGGGGAGTTGTAGGATTGTATCATTCACAATATTGTAATATTTTTTTCACTAGATAATAATATCATTGGATGGTTACAATTTGGTGGATGTAGCCCATATTGGGTGAACCACGTTCAATTCTCTATGTTGTCTTGTTTCTAATATAATTTTTTTTGTGTCTTTTATTTCTCTATTTTATTGATCAAATCTATATTTAGCTTGTTAGATATTTGCCTTCTAACCCTAAAAAAATGTGCAGAGGGACTGATTCGCCCAGGGTGGTGAATGAGTCCTAGGGATGATTTTTTTTCAAAATTTTCAAGATTTTTGAATTGGATTTTATGCTTTTTATGTTTTTTGATCTATGTCTGAGATGAAAATGCATAATTTTAATGATTTTAAATGAAACTAGATGCAAAAGTGCAAGCTAAATGAGCTTTCACTATTGCAAAATTTGAAACCCTTGAATGTAAATTAACTAATGCAAATTCTAATGCAATGTTAATGCAAGCTAAATCTAGGATGTAAATGCACTCCAAATCAGAATTATGATGCTCTATATATAGGTTCACCAAAATGAAATGAATAATATTGTGGGTCCTCTCTTTTCACCTCTAGGGTTTTGGACCTAAAAAGAAAAGGGGCAATCTTCACACACTTCACTCAAGAATAAACCCTTGAAATTTCAGTGCAAAAGGGAAAGAGATCTTGCAAGAGGGTTGACCTAAAGGTTGGATTAGATCCAATGAGGGGTTCATCACCAAGTTTAGACTTGGAAAATATAATGAAATGTAAGATGTAAAATACAACCCTAAATGACCTAGAAAGATGAATGAAATGCAATAGAAAACTGCAAAGATGGAAAGTGTGCATCTAGAAAACCCAAAGAAGGTAGAATGAGGTTTGGATCACTAAAAAATCTACTATCAAAAGGCTTAATGGGACTCATTCACCAGGTTGAGAAAATTATTCTTGTTTCTAGAAAAATGTGTCGAAACAGGTTTCTACCAAAAGGGTATCAAGATCTATAAAAATCTTTGTTAGGCCTATACTGTGGGAGTCATTTTCCACTTGTGGTGAATCAATCCAATTTTTCTTGTTTGGAAGCTTGAGACTTGATTTTGTTCTTCTCAACCTACTCTAGTCTTCTTGACTAATTTTCAGAACTGAAACTACAAATTTTCACCTATATGTCTTCTCCAAGTTTCTCCAAGGGTTGATGAAAAATTTGACAACTTTTCTCCAATCTTGCTCCTTATGAAATATATAACCTAAACCTAGAAATCACACACAAGGGAGAGGGAAAAATGTTTTTGGGTTAGTGGATAGGGGTTTTCCTTGGTCAAACCCCTTGTTGGTAATTAAAACTTGAAATGAAAGCAAGTAAGAATGGAGAATAATGAATGAACAAAGACAGTATTGCAACTCACCAAACCGTAGCAATAAGGTGTTGTAAATATGCTTGATTATTTCTTGAATGATGTTGATCTTTCTTGAAACACTTGTTTTAATCATAAACTCTACATCATGATGAAATGGCTTCAATGGATGTGGTTCTTGACTCTGATATTTCTTGAAACACTTGCTTGAATCATAAACTCTACATCACAATTGTTAGCACAATAACAAACATGATATATGCAATCTTTGACATTATGGTTGGCACTTTGATGCTTCTCTAAAATTATTGATAATCTACCCTTGAATTCTCTTGAATGCTCTTGAATTCTCAATTTTCTATAAGGATAAGTACTTGAATTATTAGGATGATAATGAGAGAAAGAACCATGTATTTATACCCAATTATGCAAGAATTCTTGAAATTACAACACTAGAAGTTGACATGAGATCTAGGAGAATAAAATCTTGCCAGAAATTTGAATTAAATTTGAATTTTGGTCACTTGAGACTCATTCGCCCAAGGTGGTGAATGAGTCGCATCAGACATAATGTATGGGACCAAAAACCAAAAGTCTATAGAAATGTGTGAAAACTAGTTCGAGGCCAAAAGATCCAGGTGGGACCCATTTTCCCAAGGTGGTGAATGAGTCCCAGATCCATAAATTTGGGCCACACAAGCTAAAAACACCTAAATTATGATTGGTTACTAAGTGGTGTCAAGATTATCCTCAAAAAAATGTAATAAATGAGGCTTGTGGATGCAAAATAGGGCCAATTAAAGCACAAAAATCCCAATTATTAATGAAAAGCCTAGGGAAGTGTGAAAGTGTGTTACAAAACTTTACAACACTCCAAATAAAGCAAGATTAGGATTCATTTTGATTAAAATTTCATTTATTATGCTTGGTTATTTGACAAAATTGGGTATGTGCAGGATCATGATGGGCCAAAAAGTGGTGATATGTAAGTGATATGATGGCCCATTTGGTTGACGACATTTTTTTTACCCAAAACTGATGAAACAAAAAGGGTTTTTAAATGAGATTCACAACTTTCCACCAATATAAATTATGATTTAATTTGAATTTAATAAATAATTATTATTCATTTTCTATTTGAATTACGACTAAAGTCCTGATTGATAGGATGATTTAAAAGCATCTATAGCTTTCAAATGTTATCACATTTTTTGAATCTGAAATATGCATCACATTCTATGCTTCGCATACTATAGGATTAAAAAAAGAAAAAATGAATTTCATGAAGTTTTGACCAATTTAAGGTGGTCAAACATACAAATTTTTATATTTTTAAAAAGTTGTAATAATAAATTCATAATTAATTATTACTTGGGAAAAAATTACAAAAAAATATGCATCACATCAGGACATGAGTCCTCTACTTATACCTAAAATCTAATAAAAAAATATTATCATTTTATTGTTTTTAGGGTGGTTAGACAAACACCTACTTATTTTTTCCCTGAAATTTAAGTACTACTGCATTGAAATTTCAAAATCTCACCAAATAGATTTAAAAAATAAAAAATAAACCTAGTAGTTTAGAAACTACATTCAATTTGCTACAAATTCTATTCTTACATATTTTTGACATAATATAGATAATTTCTTCAAATTTTTATGTCAAGTTACCTAACTCTAATCTTTTTGATTTTCATTGCCACTTAAGGGCCTTTTTTTCCCATGATGATCCTACACATATCCAACCCTAGAAAAGAGTGAAAGTGTATTACAACACTTCAAAAAACTTTAGCAAGGTAACATTAAAATCTATTAGTTCAAAAGGGCCCAAGACCTAATGCGAATGTGTCATCCACATTACAACACTAAATCAAGGCAACATTAAGCCAAAATCCACAAGGAGGGCCCAAATAAGTGTGAAAATGTCAAGGGATCCATTTTTCTACACTACACAAGATACCTTCACAAGGAGGTGAGATATTGGGAGAATAGAAAATATGATTTTCATGATTATCAATGATTGCATTATCTTACACCACAAAATGCTCATGAGTAGTGGAGATTTTGGAAGAAGAATGAAGCTTGGTTAAAGTGGTATTAATAAATGATTTGATGATATTATTTTGTTCCTTCGCAATGTTACCATAGGAAGAAAACTATAGGTAGACAAGCCATAATTTTATATATCAAAACTACATCTTTGAAAAGGAAAAATGTTGTTATTTTCCTTATGGATCAAATAAGTAATGTACAAAAAAATCAGATAGTTTTGAAAAATAAAATTCCAAAACAAGAACTAGATTTGAATAGAGACCACACATAGAGATATGAACAAAAAATTTCACCCTAAATTATCTATTATAGGGTGTAAGGATGCCCTATGCTAGATAGGTAATTTTTTAAAAAAATATAATCTAAAAATCATTGATAGTATCTAAGGGTCCTATGTTTTAGAGGTTCAAGTTCGGAAGTGAACATATGTCTAGAAATGCACCAAAGCCTAAATTTTCTATATGAATCACATACATGCATACAATTTTTTGATACTTTAGGGAAACTGAATATGTTTGAATGATAGTTTTCAAAAATTAAACACTATAATTGATTTATTTTTCCAAAAAATGTACTGAAGCAATGCTTTTTGATCTTGTAGAATGAAAATAGTATGCAATTTCTTACTTTTTTAATGTTTTTCATTAAAATGTGAATATATTAATGATAGAATAATTTTGCAATCAATTTTCTCAATAAAAAAACTTAGATAAGCCCTAGAAAAGAAAAATCATATTTGAAATTTTTTAAAATTTAATTCTAATTAAAGCTATGCAATTTCTTCACTTTTTCAATGTTTTTCAATAGAATATGCATACATAATTGATAGAATAATTTTGCAGCTAATTTTTCAATCAAAATATCTTAGATCTAAGCCTTAGATAAGGAAAATCAGATCTTTCTTTTTTCAATTTAATTCCAATTATTTTTTAATTTTTATGACGAACAACTAATGAAAATGGATATTTTTTTTTAAACAATCCAAATTACCAACAAGATTTTCAAATAATCTAGGTTTTGAATCAAATTTCAGAAATGTTGATATAGAAATATCAAAAACGTGCGAGTGCAAGGTATGTCAGGTTCACCAAAATATTTTATTGGAAAAAGTGGATCCTAGATCGAATTAGATTAACTAGGATTATCCTCTTTTCAATTACTCAACATTAAACATAAATGGACTAGGGTTTGGTTATTAGCTTGTTGCCATAATAGAAAGCCAATACCCTAGTGATTTATGTTTATGATATGTTGTGTTGTGATAAATTTTATGTGTGATTTGATAAGCTCATTTGACATATAACCCTAGATTTGAAAGTGTAATTTATTGAATAGATGAAAGCAAAAAGTTACAAAACTGACCTTGATCTAAGAAGTGATAATAAAGAGGATTCGACCTATGAATTATTGCTTGAATTGTTTTTTATAGGGTGGAAGGATGCCCTAGGTTGAACTACCTTTCTAGATATGTAAATTATGGATTGTAGTTTAAGGTATGCACTCTACTTCCTTGGATTGTCATTGGTTGAAAAATTTAGATCTAACCTACACACATGAAAATAGGGAAAAGGTTGTGTGATACAATGGCTTGGCTAAGTCAAACCTCATGTTGGTATTCATACCTCCACATATAGTGATTGATGATGATTAAGAGAGCATACCCTAGATCGAGTAGAGGCATAAACAACAATAATTGACTGAAATGGTGAATGAAAAACATGATAATGCTACCTTGATGTGAAAAAAATTGAAGAAGAGATGTCACACACAATTTTATTGATAGATACCTCAAATTCTTGATAGACCTACAAAAGGTTAGCTCACATACACCATAGATTGCCAAAACTAGCATGTAGAGAATAACTCACTACTTCTTCATATTTTTCTTCTAATTGTCCTCTAATTCATAAATTGCATCCTTAATTTTTAAAATGAGATGAAAACATGTGTTTATATATGCATTTTAATTAATTCTTTTGAGTAGGGGCTGGCCTAGGGTCACTTTCAAATCATAAGAGCTCACCAATCAAAATTTTAAACATTCAAAAAAAATATTTTTGGTCTAGGGCATCCAACACCCGTGACTAGTGCTTTTTAGCCCAAATTTATAGGCATGATGGGGATTTAAATGTATTTTATTAATCTAGCACCAAAACTAGTAAATTATTATTATAATTAAAGTTATAGGAAAAATAGTGTGAAATTGTCAAGTGTGACAATTTTCGATGCTACAGGTTTTAAGTGGCAAATTTTTTTAAATAAAAAAATACTAATCTTGGATGAGAATTGTAGTTACACTCAAAATATTTACTCTCTTATCTCTTTTTCATTTTTCTCCTCTCTATGTGCTTGAATTTCTTCAAGTTTCATGAGCTTTTTTTATTTTTTGGCATTTTTTCTATTCTATAGTGTAGAAAAATGCATCCCTTTACATTTTCACACTTGTTTGGGCCCTTTGAACTAAATGGACTTAATTCTACCTTATTTAGGGTTTAATGAATTTTTTTCTTACACTTTCACACTAATCTAGGGTTTTATTAATTAATTGGGATTCTTTATGCCTTATTTGGTGTTATTTTGCATCCACAAGACTTAATTAATGCATCTTTCAAAGATTAATCCTGACATTTACCAACATCCAATCATAATTCATGTGTTTTTAGCTTGGATGGCCCAGATTTAGTGATCTAGGACTCATACGCCACCTTGGGCATATGGGTCCTACCTAAGTTTCAGGGCCCTGATCTGGATTTCACATTGAATAAAGCATTTCTTAATAAAGGTGTCCCAAGCTTACTCATATGCCACTTCTTGTGTATGAGTCCTCTTAGCTTAGACCTAAATTAAATTCAAATTCTTCGTGGGATTTTATTCTCGTAGATCTAATGTCGACTTGTAGTGTTGTAATTTCAAGAAATTTTACATAAAAAAGTATAAATACAAGGTTATTTCACTCATTTTTCTCCTAACAAGCAATCAAGTGATCTAATATTTGAAGTATTCATGCATTCTAGAAAATTATGATTACAAGAGCATTCAAGAAAATTCAAGAGTTGATTATCAAGCATTTTGGAGCACTATTCAAGTATCAAGCATCATGTTAAAGTCATCATGCATCATGTTTGTTGTTGAGCTAAAATTTGTGATGTAGGGTTTCATGATTCAAGAAAGCATTCAATTGAAGATCCATATCATTCAAGCAAGATTCAAGATCCACATCCATTATAACCATTTCATACATGTGTTTGCAACACTTTATTGCTAGGGTTTGGTGAGTTGCAACATTAAATTTTGTTCATTCATCATTCCTTTATCTCATTTGATTTCATTACAAGGTTTGATTACCAAAATGGGGTTTGACTAAGGTAAACCCCTTTCCACTAACAAAACAACATTTTCCCCTCTCTTTAGTGTGTGATTTGGAGATCTAGATTGAATACATATTCAAGAGAAAGTAATCAACAAAGTTGAAGCCTTGGATTAGCATTATTGTTTTTTTGTGGGTCTTCAAGCTCACTTTCATTCAAGATATAGCATTGTCAGGGATTGATTATGGTTTCCTATGGTGAATCATGATGGATTCTAGGTTAGGAAGATGTAACTAAACATCAATCAAAGTCTAATGACTTGTCTCCTAAGTGATTCCATCCTCCTTTAGCATTGTAAATTCAACATAATAAAGACACACACATTATTAAGTCTCATTTGGATGATTAGGGATCTCTCAAATTGAGTCATTCATCTTCATGTTTCATTCATGCATATCATTCTAGCACAATAGAATAGGGTTGCATCACACTTCAGATTTCCTAATCTAAGATACACTTAAGGTTAGGTTTATGTTCACATTTGCATTCAATTTCTATTGTTTCCATCAAGGTTTAATTACCAAACTAGGGGTTTGACCGAGGCAAACCACCCATAAGAAAATCAACATTATATTCTATTTTGTAGGTCTTTTTACAGGTTTAGATCCATAAATTGATTTGGGAAAGAAGAGCAGATATTGGATAACATATTTGGACTTTGAATTCTTGAAAAAGTAGAATGAGACTATTATGATAGAAGTGGCATATGAGTTTAAAATCATTTGAAATCATTTGAAATCTACATTTTCACTTAGTTTATACATCATACAAACCATAAAGCATAATAATCATTCAATTTTTTTTGAAATTAAAGCAAAAACCCTAGACTAGGACTCATACGCCCCTCTAGGTGATTTAGTCCTAGTACAGATTTTAAACTGTATTTTCTAGAATTCAAAATTTTGTTTCTATGCTTCCATTTGTTTCTATTTTTCTATTTTAGTTTACAATTATTTTGTTTCATTCATTTCATTACATCTAGCTTAATTTCATTTGCATCAGAATTAGAGCATATCATTTATCTTATGTTCATTGTATTTTGCATCTATTTGATTGTCCCTTGTATGAGATTTTCTACTTGGTTTCCTATTGCTAATACTATAGTAAGATAGAGTTTGAGACTCATGTTATCTCGTGATAGTACAATCATAGTGGATCTTGGGTTGTCTAGATCTTTCACTACTAGTGTTGACACTAGTTCATTAGACTTTTTCCCTTCAAGTAGTGTGTCACAACTTGAGACAATGGTTTCTAGTATTCCAATAGAAAAAATAATCCAAATTCATGAAGGCTTAGCAAACTTACAAAATCAAATAAGTACTAAAAACATTTCAACCGTTGTTATCCCCACCATAGATAACATACATCAAATGATTGAAATTGAGGAAGGAATTGATCTTATGTGTAACATAATTCAAATTTTTGGACCATGAATCAACTCAACCGCTAGTTGTCCTTTACCTTTAAACAATGTTACAAGTCAAGTAGGAATTCAAATTCATCCTCCCACAACAATTACCTCTATCCCTAGTTATACCAACCATCAAGTTCCAATAATGATGCAACCTACTAGTAATGTGGTTCCCTCCTTGCGTATTTTTGCTAGCATCCCTAGTACCTTTTGTGGCATCACATGTCATATATCCTAGGTACACTTTACCTCATATAAGAATTCCATTCACTTGCACCTAGAACGCATACACACCTCTTCCTTATTCACCTCCATCTCAAAATGCAAACAATGACCCTCTCATAAACCAAATTTTGCAAACTATTTCATCCCTTCAAAAATAAGTTTCCACCATAAACCAAAATCAAAATGGTCCACCTACATATTATGTTAAAATTAATCCCTTGTACTTGGAGATATTGAGAACACTAATGCAATAGCGTATAAAAGTGCCTAGATTTGAGAAATATAGTGGAAAAGAAGATCCTTCTAACCATGTTTCCACCTATACCACCTTATGTAGTGACTTTATTGTCGAGGATAAGCTCTTGGCTAAGATTTTCCCTAGATCTTTGAAGGATAGCACCTTAGAATAGTTTTCCTCATTACTGAATCACTCAATTCGTTCATTCAATGAATTTTTTTAGGCATTTATAAACCATTTACAAGTGCATATGACTCATAAAATGACATTATCCAATTTGATGAGATGTAAGCAAAAAGAAGAGGAAAATATTATCAACTTTATTTCACATTATCAATCAGTTTACTCCTAAATTGACATAAAATTTCTTGACCCTCACCTTCAAAGGATATCCATTGAGAACTTTCAAAGTAAGATACAAGATAAGCTTACCATGATGAAGTTCCCCTCCTTCGTGCACTTGTGTACTACCCTTCATGACTATCAAAATTTGGTTAGTAGTCGTGAAACAAAACCTACCTCTAACCATCTTGAGAAGTTTGAATCCACAAACCAAAACAACTACCAACCATTTAGAAAATAGAAGGGTATGTGCAAGATCATGATGGGCCAAAAAGTGGCGATATATAAGCCACATGATGGCCCATGTGGCTGACGACTTTTTTTACCCAAAATTAATGAAACGAAAAGGGTTTTTAGAGGAGATTCTAAGCTTTCCACTAGTATAAATTATGTTTTACTTTGAATTTAATAAATAATTATTCTTCATTTTCTATTAGAATTACGAATAAAGTCCTGATTGATAGGCTTATTGAAAAAAATCTATAACTTTCAAACAGTATCACATTTTTTGAATCCGAAACATTCGTCACACTCTATGCTTCACATACTATAGGATTAAAAACAATAAAATTGAATTTCATGAATTTTTGACAAAGTTAAGGTGGTTAGACAGACACACTTTTACATTTTTTAAAAGTTGTAATAAAAAAATCATAATTAATTATTTACTTGGAAAAAAATTATAAAAAAATATGTATCACATCAGGACATGAGTCCTCTACTTATATCTAAAATCTTATAAAAAATTATTATCATTTTATTGTAGTTAGGGGTCAAACAGACACCTACTTCTTATTTTTACCTTGAAATTTAAATACTACTGCATTGAAATTTCAAAATTTCACCAAATAGATTTTTTTTCTTAAATAAAGGTCTAGTATTTTAGAATCTACATTCAATTTGCTACAGATTCTTTTTTTACATTTTTTTCAAATAATATAGATAACTTATTCAAATTTTTACCTCAAGTTTTCTAACTCTGATTTTCTATCTTTTTATTGCCACTTAAGGACCTGTTTTTCCATGATGATCCTACACATACCCAGAATAAAGGCTTCCTTCAACTCAATCCCCCTCAACAAACAACTCAACATGTCAATACCCAAGTAGCCACTGTAAAAGTGATGATACCCTTTAACTATGGGGACCCTAAAAGGCAATTCACTCCCTTACCTGATACCCTACATAACACAATGTCACAACTTTTAGAACAAAATGTGATCACCTTGCCTCCCGTTGAGACTCCTGATCCTAATAAGCCTTTACATCTAAATTTTATATCGAATGCTCACTACTATTATCATCGCCAAAATGGACACGACATGGAACATTGGAATAATCTTAAACATCTTGTGCAAGACCTCATTAATTTTGTTTGGCTTTCATTTGGCAGTGTTAATGATCAAGGAAATTAGTTTGTTACCCCTCCTATCCAAAACTTACAAGTTTTTACCAACCCCATGCCTAAACATAATATTTCATTTGTCAAAGCTAGTGAAACTACAAAGATGGATGAGATGAATGTTGACATAGATGATGAGAACTTGTTATTCTTTCCTCTAAGTGTAGAGACAAGTACAACCATACAAGAGACTACCATGTTGCTACCAGAGACAAGTAGGGTTGCACTTAAGATATTACCACCATGAATGGAGTGAGAAAACAAATGAAGAAAAAAATGCCACGTAGTGAGGAGAAACACCATAAGATAAAGATCATTATTATGTAGAGTTAATAGGTACAGCAACACATGGAAGAGCACCAAAGTCAAAAAAATTGTTGTATTTTACTACTCAAGGCTTGGCATTCGTTAGTGGAATGACCATGCACTGGATGATATGCATAGAAAGATATTGCTATAAAATTTCTTATGTGTTGGAGGAGGAAGAGTAATCAAGTGATCTTTGAGGAACCTTAATAAAATATTCTCTTTCACAATAAGTAGTAGAAGACATTCCTTTCTCTTGTAAAGAAAAGCTTGCTCGCTTACCACAAGAAGTCATAAATATAGTAGATGATGGAGCATCAGATGAAGATGGGGATAGAGGTTGAAAACCTAAACCCTTTCAAGAAAGGTACACTATAGACTTTACATTATCCATATCGCCTTGTTTCATATTTTCATTATATCAATTTTTAGAAATAATTTTATATCCAAGCCCATAAAAATTTTCCAAATCAAATGAATGAGTCTTATTTGAATGTTCCTAAGAATAATTGATTCTTTCACAAGAACGAAAATCCATTTTAAGCTTTTTATAGTTAGGAAATTTCAACACACAAGGGATGAAAGCTAAAGATCCCCCATCACCAACATATGGTGATATTTTTGGATTTTTAGATGTACAACAAGGTTGAGCAAAAGAAAGAAAAGACTCCTTAGGTTTAGATTGTGAGATTTTGTACTCTCCAATAAATGAGGGTATAAAATCTAATGAACCCCAATCATCATCTAATATTTTTGTTATAGGTGAAATTAAATAAAAATTATCTTCAACATGTATAGGTTATACCTTTGAAGTTGGGATCAAATTATTGAGAGATTTGGAAGTGGTATGTTCGACTTTGAATTGTGAATTATAACTTTTTTCATCCGCTTTAACCGTATATATCTCAAAGTATTATATTCATACTTCATTTCAAGGTGAAGAGTAGATGCAACTCCCTTCATAGAATGGATCCACGATCTACCTAGGATAAAATTGTATGAAAGAGATCCTGACATGATACAGATAGAGGTAGGTAGAATCACAGGTCCTACCTTAATGGGTAGTGTGATCATCCCCAATAGTTGTTTACTAAAGTTGTCAAAAACATGAGTAGAAAGATCATTAGGTTGTATGAGCTTCTTATCCACACCAATTTTATCTATAAGATCAATGTTACAAATGTTAAGCCCCGATCCATTATCAATATGGGTATGTCTAACCCCAATTGTATTAATGACCACCATTACCATTAAAGCTTCACTTTTGTTTTGGATCTCAAGCAGGGGTAATTCATGTTGATGGAATGTAATATCCTAATTTTTTACTTGCATACAAACAAACAAGGAAGCTACATCATTCAGTTTGACATAAGTTGAGACATCAATCTTCTAAAAATCCTCTTGGAGAATCTAGTGGTATGTAGGTGATGTTTGAATCAAGTTCCAAAGGGAAATCTTAGTTGGAGTATTACAAAGATTCTCAACAAGATCATATTCTTTACCATTAAGGTGAGAAAGTCTACATGGGGACTTGGAAGATATGGTTGAGGTAATGGGATGTATGTTAGTGTTTATTTTGGTTTCTTATCATTTCTAGTGTTATATGTGTGAGCAAAGTTGCTGCAACACATCTTGTCCCTCATGATTACTAGTGAGTTATTTTGCAAAGTTTAGGATATGGACATGAGGTTTTGAGTGTCCTATAATGAGAAGTGATTTAGGAGATCTAATAATTAGAGGATTTTTTGAGGTCCAATAATTAAAGGAGATCCAATATTCAATTATGCATTGAAAACATCAACTAAGTTAACTACTTGTTGATGATCCTCTATCGATGGGGGATCTAATGATAATTTAGCATCTCCATATATGCAATCCATATTATTGTATTTCAAAATAAATTTAGCAATGATTTCATCCTCTTGTGTCATAATATCTTCCCATATAGGAGATGTATTGAGAGAAGTAAATATTATTTTCATGATGCTCAATGATTGGATCCTCTAACACCAAGATACCTTCACAAGGAAGTGAGATATTGTAATGCCCCGCCAAGTAACCCTAAAGGAAATTGTAATTAATGACTTAAGCGAACCAATTTTTTTTTTTAAAGTGTAATTAACATACACATTCACTTACTAATTAACAACAACCTCTAAGGCTACAAGGTTGGGATTACTTAAACCCACACATACATCTTACATAAACCAAAGCATTAAATAACATAAAGAAATAAATATTAAATCACCATAAGATACAACAAAACATAATAAGATAAACATCCAAGGTACAATTCAAAATCATTTACTTAATCCAATAGTTACATCACTCATTCCCAGAATGAGGCAATAGTGCATAAGTGTTACAATTACAAAATTCCACCTCATAAACAAAGAGGGATAAAAAAACTTATACAAATTAATAAAATTACAGAGCACAAATTTACAACAAGAACCGCGAGCTATCCATCTGGATGTCTCGCCACCAAGTACTAAAGATAAATGGGGACCCAACGGTGTATGGTGCATGTTCCACCCAACCAAGTGGTACCCAAAGGCCCACCCCCCATGCTAGAAGATAGTAACAACGTAACATGGACAAAGATCTATAACCTCTAACCATAGGCAGAATCATACTGACTCAACCAAACACAAGTACAACACAAGTACAACTCTCACATCACTGACATAGGTCACATTGCTTCCAGACATAAAATAGATCAAGTATGTTCAGAGAACCATACACATAACAAAAATACCAACTGTTGTCCTAGACAGAGTGTCATTGTACAGCTCATAATAAGTTACCCTCAGCGGATCTTCATAGGTTTCGGTGATCCTAGTGACCTCTACCGACCCTTGGCCCTCATACTTACTAATACGGAATCAAATACCTCTCGTACTGACAAGATAGATGACCTTGCCATTTCAAGCCTTCCCACTCATTCCAAGCCTTAACTAGCACTTGCGACTATGAGTGAGGCTAGAACTTATCTTTTTAGTGTGTAGTACTCCCCAAATTTATAATTTTAGTTATCACTTGATTAAACTTCTTCCATAGGTTACCCAAATCTTACCTCTTACGGGCTTTGGCCCCTACTAGAAGCCACTCTTCTATTTGACAACACACAAACAAACTAATCACCAAGGGACTCACAAGTGCATACAACCTAAGTATCAAAACCACTCCATCTCTAGGAGGACAAATAATAGAACTCACTCCAACAAATGGAGGCAACCAAAAAACAAATTCCACTCCTTCCATAGGAGGTACAAAACATCCCCATTGTGGAAATCGGGTAAATACTGAAAATACACCATGCACTACCAAAGGAAAAAACAACTGGTTGACATAAAGAAATCGACAACCCTCATCCTCTAAAATCCTCTGGAAGACTTACAATAGTGGACTAACACTTAATCCCACATCCCAAAATGCAACTTGACGACATAGCTACAAAAGCATTCAAGTCATTAATCAAATCTAATATTTGGATTTCTTAAATCCATACTCATTCAACAGATAACACTGACAAAATCAAAGGCACGATAACAAGGTTAACTCAAATACTCATATACCCCTTTTCCATTTTCATAATAGGGAATCTTAAACAATTTTAAACTCACAACCCTTTCAAAAATACGAGGAAAATAAATCTAAAAGACAATCACGAGGATATTATTGTTTTGGATATACTAAATCCATATCTCTTAAATATTCCAATCACAATGATTTAATTTCTCTAATAGAAATTTATAAATAAAATAAGTAATTGCATCATCAATATAATCAATTCCTAAATTTACTTTTTAGAAACATTCATAAATCCATACATGTAAATCCTTTCAATTTCCCTAACTAAATTCTATATCTCTTTCAATTTTCCATTTAAAACATGCAATTTATAAAATATCAAGTTTTCCTTATTTGATTGCCCATGCATTCAAAACTTATCATTTAAGATCTCCATGCAAAGCTAAATTACATGCACTTAAATAAAACAAAACAAATACTGAATATACTCCTAATTGAAACACTCATGTATATATATACATCAAATATATATTAATATATTTTATTAAACAAATACATTATTTTAATAAATTATATTAATATTCAATAACTAATTTTTCAATTGCTTATGTTATCTAAATATTTAAATACAACTACAATATTTTAAAACATTCTTTCTAAATATTCAAATTACACACTATATTTATTATTCATTTTATTAACTAAATATATTTAATATTTAAATATTAAATATTATTAAATTTTCATTGAAATTAAATATCAAATATCTATATTTTTGTGAATAAATAAATACTATTCATGAAACCCTAAAAGCTTATAATATGGCAGACGGCTTTCGGCCTAGGTTCGCACTTCGAATGAGTTGCAAACACAGCCAAACAGTGGTGAAGGGAAGGGGCATTGTGGGTAACCACAGCCATCCCCTATCCCATGCGCAAAGATGGGAGATTGTGGAGGACCTCCCTCCACACTGCCCCTCCCTTATGGGGAGCGGCGGTGGGGAGGCAATCCCTCCCCTTCGCCCATACAATGCAAGGTCTGCGGAAAAAGGACATTCGCTATTCCCAACAGCGACTCAATAAATTCATCGTACGATGACTTAAACAAACAATAAAAATTTCTATGACTTTCGTATCTTCATCCATGGATGTCGTACAAACAGCGAAATTGATATTTAAAACATTATTTTATAAAAACAAAAATTTAAACCAAATATATATATATATATATATATATATATATATAAATTCATATGTATATATATATAATTTTTATAAATATATAAAAACGGATTTAATATAATAAAAAAATTGGGGAACTTTTTTGAAAATATTCACCTATAGGTGAAATTATGCAACTTTCTAGAGAACAACCAAAATTCATAGAGGATTTAAAACTAAACCATTCTAATCCATTTCCTTGAATTCAAAACAATTAAATAATAAGGAAACTAAAATGGATGTAAATTAAATAATAGTAGTTTTTAAATCCTCTAGTTTTCTCCACCGTAATTTCTACAGAGGTTTTTCGAAATAAATTTGTTCTCTATAGAGATTAAATTTTCTAAAACAATCTAAATGTGTTGTTCAACCTCTAAGTTTGATTTAAATAACAAAACAATCCATTTCCTCAAATAAACTAAATTTAACAGAGGTTTCATAATTTTCCTAAAGAAATTTCACGGGAACAACAGAAGCTTTAAATTTATTTATTTATTTTCTTTCTTCTAATAACAAATTTGTTTTCCTAAAATAGATTTAACAACCAATTATTTATCTCTACACTCTTAAATGTAAATAAAGATCAATAAAATAAACATAGAAGAAAACCTGATTCAAGAAGCTACAGGTAATGGAAATTTGATGCAGAGCTTCCTCCAAAGCTTCCACAACTTCTATCCAACAGTCCAGTGATTCCAATCCAAGAAAGCAATCCACAAACACCACAAAGTTTTCTAGAATAACTCCAATCTAAATCTACAGCCAAAAATTTCTCCAAATCCCTTCTCAGTGTAATTTTTCCCAAAATATCTTCACTCCCGTGAAGAAGCTTTTCCCTTCCAAAATACTCTTCGTGAATGAATTTTCCACAAACTCTTCTAATTAATTAAACTTACACATGCTATCAAAATTAAAATATCTTTAACAACCAATTCCAATTTGCATGCAATTTATTAATTCCAATTAATAAATTAATTTCCAAAATTGAAACTAATCTCCCAAATAAACATTTAATTACAATTTCTAATTTCATTCCCACAATTGAAATTAAATTCCAAAATTAATTTTAATTCTTTTCTTTTTTTTTTAATTTTCTTACATCCCAATTAATTAATTAATTTAATTATTTAATAACTAAATTTATCCCCATGGATTAAATTTAATTAATTAAATAGATTAAATTTAATCAATTAATTTAAATAATAATTTCTATCAACCAAGTTTAATTTTAATTAAATAATCATCAGCATAATTTAATGCAATTATTCTAAATATCTATTTCCAAATCAAGAATCCTTTCATAATTAAATAAGATTAATGCAAGGCAATAATTGATTGATTTTTCCAAAAAATGTAGCAAAGCAATTCTTTTTTATCTTTTAATTTATGAAAATACGATGTATTTTTTTATAATTTTTTAATGTTTTTCATTAAAATATGCATACATTAATGATAAAATAATTTTGTAATTAATTTTCTCAATGAAAATAACTCAAGTAAGACCTAAATTAACAAAGGAATGGGGTCGATGCTAAGCGCGAGTGGATGTGGTGGCCTATTTTTGAAATATGAGGAAGCCGATGGTGAGGAGGGAGATGGGGACGGTGTGGATGAGGAGGGAGATGATGTCAGGGGGTTCATTTGGCACTACTATTCTCGTGTTGCTGCTTGGTCCCTTTGTCCCCAGTTCATTCTGGTTTGCAGCTTGGGTTGTGGTTTCCTTGGTGGGTGCTCTACCATGTGGGTTTGGCGTCACCCATGGTCTCCCTTGCAATTCTAGCTCTATGTTGGGTGGGGGTTTATATTTGGGGTGTGTCTCTCTCTCAAGAATTGAGAGGTGTGGCTACTTTAGTAGGATGGTTTTGTTCTTGTTCTAGTGCTTCTGGTTCATTGTGGTTTGTCCCTTCAGTTGTGGTGTGTGAGTGCTTTGATGTTGGGAGTTTTTTTGTTTTCTTTGCACTGGGTAAGGGTTTTCTTTGGGTTTTTTGGGGAGGAGTGGTTGTTGGACAAGCTTATTTCAACTCCTATTCAGTGTAGTAGGTGGAATTGGGTGCTCCTCATGTTGGCATGTTCTCTAATGGGTTTCTTCTTGCTCGTCCTTAGCTCCTTGTTATTTGTTTGGTGGTGCTCTTTTGGGGGTTCTTGCTCTTAGTGTGTTTAGGTTTATCTTTGTCTCCCTCTTGTGGAGTATTGGTGTCCCTCTCTAGTTGGTAATGTGGAGTTGTGGCCTATTGTTGGCTCTAACCGACATATTGGGGTGGCTCGGTGGTTTTCTTGTTTGGCCCTCTCTATGTTTCCTTCAGAATTGGGGTCCCCTTTTCTTCTGGGGGCTTGTTTTCTTCTGTTCACTCTAAGGATGGGTCTTTTCTCTTGGTGGTATTTTGGCCTTCACTTTTATTTGCAGCTATGTATTGCCTCCTCTTGGTCTTCCGAGGAGTTGTTGGCTAGGTGTCTCCTCTTGCTATTTTTTTATACTCAGCTGAGTTTTTTGTTGTTTGGTGTTTTTGTGACCTTTTGGTTTGAATTCTTTGCTACCCTTTTTGACAAAGGTTTGGGTGATCCCACAATACTAGTTTACAATTTTTGGCCAAACTAGACACTAAAATGATTTCTTCTAACTAAAACTTCAGTTTCAAGCACCTATAGTAGCTAAACCATGAGGAATTTGAAGATGATGCAAACTAGTGATTTGTGACATTTTGTTTGTAGATTCTAAATATAGTTTTTGCAAAAATTTGGGAATCAAATTACACTTCATTTTCCATCTCCTTCAAAAACTAGTTTTTTTTAGTAAACACCATTTTTAAGGAGTGATGCTCACCGTATAACACAACTTTTTTTCCATGAAGGATTTAAAATTCTTTTTTTTTCAAATTTAGATTTGTAACTACGATATCTAGTGCCTCCAATTGGTTTCATAGTTTTTAATTAAATATTTTTTCCTTAATAAAGTTTTGAAGTCAAACTAAATACAATTCAAACATAAGGAGACCATATAACACAAATTTTTTTGTATGTATCGAAATTCAATTATTATTATTTTTTGGATCAAGGATTTCAATATATAGTGCACTAATATTTTTCAATTTTTTTTTTGATAATATACTATTTTTCCACATGTGCAAACAGAGAGATTGATTTTCGGTGAAAAACCTCCATTCAAAAGAAATAAAAAATAAATATAATAATAAAATTAAATTTATTTAAAATTATACTTTTTGGGAAGCTTATAATAAGGAATACATACTTACAAAAAATAAAATTTGAATGAATTCATTTGATCCCCCAAAAGGTAAATCAAAAGTGGTTTTTTATCAACATTTTGATAGGTGTAAGGAGACTCTGTTATAGGTATGGTTTAAAACTAGCGGGGTTCTATCCATGGGGGTTTGATCTAAGGTAGTTTGATCAAACCATCTTTAATTATAATCCTTAAAATGGAACTTTTTAAGGCTTAAATCATTATATTTTCTAAAAATATGTGATTTCACTAAAAACCAAATTCTCCCAAAAATTGTAAACCAGCTCATTGTGGGATCACCCAGTTGGGTCTTCACTGTTAATGCTTGGGGTTGTAGTATTTTATGAGTTGTATTTTGAAGCTTTTGAGAGATTTTTTACCTTCTCTCAAACTCCAGTATCTTACCATGCCAAAGGAGGTTGAGCCAGTGCCTTCTATCAGTTTCCTCTCTTTCTTCCAAGTTTTATAGTGGGGGTCTTCTATGGAGATGAAGATTTCTCCTTCTAAGGTGGATCCCTCTCCTTTAGAGATGAAGCTGGTGGTTGTTGACTTGGTGAGAAGCTATCCTCTTTAGTGCTTGTTTATATTGAGATGGAACTTGTGTGTGCAGGAGAGTGTTGGTGTTGGTGGCAAGGGTTATTTTTTCCTCTTCTCCATTAGAGGGGAGCCCTCTCCTATTGAGGAGTAGATTGGGCTGGCAATTCAAGTAAGATGGAGCTGAAAGGAGGAGGTTGGTTATCATTCCTTTGATGATATCTCTAACTTCCCTATTGAGGTGGGGAGTTTTGATTTATTGGTCCTGGTGCAAAATAGGGGCTTAATGGTTTTATTCTTTAGTATGTTGTTTGGTTTTTCGAGCTAAGTTTTTTTTTTTTCTAAGTAGCTAGTTTGTTGTTGCCTGGATGATGTAGACATTGTTGGGTTTAAGGTCCATGTGATTTCTTTGTTGTAAAAGGTTTTTTGGCCCCTTTAAAGCTAATTCTATATAGTTTGTTTTGTCATGTGTATCTTTTGGTAGACTGTTGATGTTGGGCTACTAATTGTCTGTGTTTTGATCTTTTTGTAGCTTTCATTTTTTTTGTATGGGGTTTCTAGTCCCCTCAAAACCTGTATGTAAGGGGTTTCTAGTCCTCACAAAACCTATTGATCACTAATAAAAAACTTAGATAAGCCCTAGAAAAGGAAAATTGTATCTAAATTTTTTTACAATTTAATTCTAATTATTACTATGCAATTTCTTACTTTTTCAATATTTTTCACTAAAATATGCATACATAATTGATATAATAATTTTTAAATTAATTTTCTCAATGAAAATAACTCTGATCTAATGCCTACATAACTAAAACCATATCCTTTTTTTTGCAATTTAATTCAACTATTTTTTATGTCAAATAACTAATGAAAGGACAATCTTTTGAAAATAAATGAAAATTATCAACAAAATTTTCAAATAATCTAGATTTTGTATCAAATTTCAAAACAAATTATGCAATAAGTATCAAAAAAGTGCAAGTGCAAGGTATGTTGGGTTCACCAAAATATTTTATTGGAAAAAGTGATCCTAGATCCAATTCTATTAACTAGGATTATCCTATTTTAACTTACTCAACATTAAACTTAACTGTACTAGGGTTTGATGATTAGCTTGGTGCCACAATAGAGAGCCAATACCCTAGTGATCTATGTTTGTGATATGTTGTGTTGTGATAAATTTGATGTTTGATTTGATAAGCTTATTTGAAAAATAACCCTAGATCTAAAAGCATAATTTATCGAATAGACAAAAAAATAGTTGCAAAATTGACCTCGATCTAAGAAGTGACAACAAAAAGGAGCTTGAATTGAAAATTTTAGCTTGATATGGTTGTTCTAGGGTGCAAGGACACCCTAGGTTGAACACCTTTTCTAGATCTACAAATTTTGGATTGTAGGTTAAGGTATGCACTCTACTTCAATAAACTATCATTGGTTGAAATGTTTAAATCTAACTTGCACACATAAAAATAAGGGAAAAGGTTTTTTTATATAGGGGATTTCCTAAGGTAAACCTCATGTTGGTATTCCTACCTCTAGATACAGTGATTGATGATGATTAAAATGGCATACCCTAGGTTGAGTAGAGGCTAAAACAATAATAATTGACTAAAATGAGGAATGACAAACATGATAATGTTACCTTGACGTGAAAACCCTTGAAGAAGAGATCTAACACACACATTTTTTGATGGATACCTTGAATTATTGATAGACCTACAAAATGTTGGCTCACATACACCATAGATTGCTAAAGCTAGCATGTAGAGGATAACTCAATACTTCATAATATTCTTCCAATTGATCATTCATAAATTGCCTCCTTATTTTTTAAAATGATAGGAAAACATGTTTATATATCCATTTAATTAATTCTTTTGAGTAGGGGCTGACCTGGGGTCATTTTCAAATCATAAGAGCTCGCCAATCAAAAATCAAATAGTCAATAATTTTCTTTTTGGTCTAGGGCATCCAACACTCATGACCGGTGCTTTTTGGCCTAAATTTATAGGGATGATTGGGATTTAAATGAATTTTATTAATCTAGTCCCAAAATTGGTAAATTATAATTATAATTAAATTTATAGGAAAAATAGGGTGTCAAGGTAGCGTGAAATTGTCAAGGATGACAATTTTCAATGTTATAGGTCTTAAGTGGACACTTTTATTTTAAATCATAAAATACTAATTTCTTGGATGAGAATTATAGTTACACTCAAAATATTTACTCTCTTATCTCTTTTTCATTTTCCTCCTCTCTATGTGCTTGAATTTCTTCAAGTGTCATGAGATTCCTTTTTTTTGTTGACATCTTTTCTATTCTATAACTACCAAGCCCTCTTGATAAAAGTAACAAATGATATTTAACATATTTTAAGATTAATATCTTCTTAGAAAAAACAAGTAGATTTAGATATTTTGTTGAAAATATTCTAAAGTACAAGTAGATTCTATTTCTTTAAAAATTATCTTGCTTGATTTCTATTGAAAATAGCTCTTGTACTTGATTCACTTGAAAATTATTTTTATGATTTAATCCTTTCAAAAATTCAATATAATATGAATTTATGAGGTACAATAAGAGACTTATATTAGAATAATGCATAAATAATCACTATCAAGTTATGCATATCAAATAAAAAATTGTAGAGATGCAATGATAATTTTTTTTACTAGAATAGAAAAATTCACACATTTTAAAATGGTTACCATTCTAAAACCTAGTGATACCTATTTTAAAATAGGTACCCAATCATTTTAAAAATGCATGTGTTCCATTTTAGAACAAGTACCCATTTTAAAGAAGGTACACATTCTAAGAAGTTTGAAACTTGCAACCCATGTTTTTGGTTTGGTTTTAGGATTGGAAAACTCAAAGAAATGCAACCCTTAGCCTTGAACCTACTATTACAAGGCTATGTTAATAGCTAGAGTAAAAATTGACTTCAACAATATGGCTAATAACTTTTCTTTAGAACTTTTTGACGAAATTAAAACCCATTATAGGTGATAATGTCTATTTTACAAATATGTAATTTTATATTTATTAATTAATTTTTGAGGAAAGTGGTTCATAACCTTGAAGTGATAGATATTAATATCCTTTTAATAACTTTTAATTTTTAAACTTCTTTAAAAAAATATGTGACCAATAGATGCATCATTCTCTATAATTTTAAAAAGTATATATTTATGATTATTTTAGCTCAAATTAGGTTTATTGTACATTATAGGTTTTCAAAAATAACAATTAGAGCCAATAAAAATTCAATTAAAAAAATAAAAAATAACTTTACCAAACTTCAACATAATATGCATCTTTCCACAAAAGAAATTAGGAAAGTATTTTTATTTAGATCAAATTGCTCATACATGTGCATTTTTTGGCTCAAAACATAGGACTTTAAAAATTAATTTTTGTATTTGTTATAAAAATCTAATCTTTATCATTTGGGAATTAGAATAAATTACATATTTCAAAAATATACACAAAATCCTGCATTTCAAATTTTTAAACCATGTTAATATTATATGTGTAAGTGTTTCAATATTTTACTCCAACTATGAGAAACACTTATTTTTAGGAAATAGACTTCCACTTTTTTGCCAAAAAGTTCTACCCAAATTCTTGCACTTACCCTATTGTCAGTACTTATTTTCCTTAACTATCATGGGGTGTGGAGGTTTGTAGACCCCATACGCTTGATAATTTTTAAAATAAGATATGTTTTGTAGCTTAATCTATTTTATTTTTATTTTTTTGCAACTACTTTTGTATGACTTCAAGAAAGGGGGTATTTTCTCCTCTCAAGCCCTAGTGGCCAAAATAGGTTAATTTTTTTGACATCTTCATCTCTTAGGCCTTCCATATTCAACAATGAAGTCTAGATTTTGTTCTAGGATGTCTCACTTTTGAAATTTCTCCACAAACCCTTGTAGTAAACACCCAAAAAAAATTACCAAATATTTTACAAACCCCAAATTTGCAAAAATAATCACAAATATGCTAACCTCAAACCATAACTTAGTAACTCTCATACCTTGAAATGGTTGAAATATCTCAAACATTCTCATCGCTTCAATTTTACATTAGATTTGCTCAAGAAATGGCTAAAAAACATGGATCTCTCACTTGCCTAGACCACAAGCATGGATTTAATATCACTTGTTTACAAATTACCAGTTTAATCAAATTGTTTCTTATATAGATCTATGAGATAAAATAATGCATAAAATCTTATAGAATAATTTAATGAATATCAAATACATACCACAAAACTAAACAAGATATACCTAGGAAAAACCATCAAGAGGGAAATAACCTAACCTCCAAAGACACCCACACTCAATGTATCATTCAACTATGAAAATCACAATACACTTTGAGAGTCTTCATGAATACTTATAAAATATAAATCTCCTCTAATGGATCCTCCATGTGTCCAAGCATAATGGGTAACCATGCAACCACGGATCCCATGCCATGCTTGACATATGCACTCTATAAGAGAGGTCAATACAAATGATAACCAAGCCAACTAGCCAACAAGCGAACACAAGCCATTAAACATGTTCTTTATTTTATAGGTTTAAGCACACGTAAATACAATTTTGGTATAGGGAAAACCATGTGTCTCAACAATAAGTTCACAAAACTATTGACCCAAACATTTATTTGTTGGTACTTATTTTTCTAATGTGCAACCCACAAAAAATATGTAAGTAACTATGTTACATACAAATTTAGAAGTGAAACCAAATAGATAATTAAGGTGGCTAAGCATATCTCTAAATATGGGCCACCAATAAATATCTATTTTAACATATTTATAATAATTATTTTCTTCTACAAGGTGTACAACACCCTTTTCCTAATAGAAGCAAAAAATTACCAAGATTCTTTGATGCATTATTAGACTAATAATTGGGTCATTATACAAAGATTATATGACTAGAAAGATTCATTATTTATGTCTATAAATTAATATTAATGGTAATAAATATGATTTTAAAAGAATCACATTGTTTATTGAAATTGATTTGATCCTCACAATTTATACTTAACTTCAAATATTGAATTCTTGAAGAATCCATTTCTTTGATGTGTGTTTCATGGGCACTAAAAAAATTACTTTTTTGTAAGTAATAAATGCACATCCCATAGTAGATCATATTTTTTCATTATAATTGTGTGTATGTAAATAACGTTAATAAGAAAGTAAAATCTATGCAACACACCAATGAAACATTATATCATGGAATTCAAATAATAATCAAACTAATACAACAATTCCTCAATGGTGTCTCATTGTCCTCTATCTCCAAGGATTTTTTAAGTCATTTTTCTCTCAGATTGTATGTGCACATGACTTTCCAAATGACAACTTAAAGAATGAGAGATGCTTGAAATTCAAGAGGAGTTTCCTACTTTACATGATGATGAACTAGTTGTAGATGATATGCAAAGATATTAATGTTGCTATGATATTGCCGTATGAAAATGATATGATGAAAAATGTTGTAATTAAGATGCTACTAATGAAAATGCCATGATTACACTACTTGATGCTAAAATTATAATACTAAAATGCACACTACAATGATAATGCTAATTAAAATGTTGTAGAGTGTAATTGCTACAAATGCTCAACTCTCTCCATCTTTACTGTAAATGAGGGCTTATTTATAGATTTTCCAAGGCATGAGCCTAGGTGGTAGGAATTAACGATCTGGATTCAATTTAGAGAGATGGAAGGTTGAAGATGAAGAAGTTAGAGAGAAAAGGGGGAGTTTGTTCCTTGCATAAGAACAAACTACCAAGTGTGAAGAGGAATCAAATGGAGATGAAGGCCAAGTGTCCCAAATTAGTTAGAATTTATTGATGATAAATGTCAAATTAAATATTAGAAATATTTAATTCTTGAGACACATGATGAGGTGTAAGTTGGGAAGAAGTTAGTAGACATGTGCCTAAATTCAAATTTAGTGAGAGGAGGCTAATTAAATTTTTTCATTTAATTAAGATATGAAGAAAATGATTTAGGATAGAAAAAATTAGAGAAAAATGAACTATATAAATATTTTTTTCAATTTATTTATAAGTAGAAGAATTAAAGATTTTTAATTAAATAACTTGTATTTAATTAATCCTCCAGACCAAATTTTGAGTGTATACAATAATAATTTATATGCTTAGACTATAGAGGACTATCATGTGCTTGGGAAGAACCTTCAATCTATAAAAAGAAAATAGGGGAAGTACTATCTAAGACTTTAGATTCTATCAATTAAGTACTTTAAATTTAAATTGTGAAATATAAGGATTTTGGAAAACCAAAGAGGCTATCTAGTTATATCAAATAAAAGGGCAATTTACAATACACTACATTATCAAAACATTTTTTTTTAATATTTTTACAAAATTTAATAGACAATTTATCTTAGCTTGTGGTTCAAAATTGGACAACTTCATTTGGATTATACTAGTATTCTTTTGTTATTGGGTATTCCTAGCCAACTATTCTTCACAAGTTCATTGTATGGGTTTCTGATTGGAATTTCTAATAGTTGTCTTTTGTAGGGGATAGATTTCCCTTTTAAGGTTGGTGTTGTAGGCATGCTTCCTATTTATATATTTTTGGCGCTTTCTATGCTTACATTTTTCTAAGGGATTGTGATTATCTATATAGGTAATTTCTTTTGGTAATAAATTTAGACTTTAAAAATGGGGTCTTATTAGCTAGGACCAATTTTGTAGGCCTAAGAAGAATGACATCTTGGTCTTACAATATTCAAGTAAATAGTCAAACCTTGGCTAGTAAACTTTATTAGATATGGTCTATGTAGAAAGATCAATCATGGGCCAAAATTTTAAGCTATAAATATTGTAGTGTAGAAAAATGTATCCCTCTACATTTTCACACTTGTTTGGGCCCTCTCTGTTAAAATTGGGCTTCTTTACACCTTATTTGGATTTATTTTGCATCCACAAGCCTTATTTAATGCATCTTTCTGAGGATAATCTTGAAACATACCTAATAACCAATCATAATTTAATGGTTTTGGATTGTATGGCCCAAATTTAGTGATTTGGGACTCATACACCACCTTGGGCAAATGGGTCCCACCTATGTTTCGGGGCCTGGTCCTAAATTTGGCATGGATCTTAACATTTCCTGAAATTTGTGTCCCAAGCTTATCCTATTGGAACTCATACACCCTAGCTAGTGTATGAGTCCCACTTAGGTTGGACCTATTTTAAATTAAAATTCTTGGAGGGATTTTATTCTCCTAGATCTAATGTCAGTTTGTAGTGTTGGAGTTTTGAGAAATTTGGCATAGACAAGTATAAATACAAGGTTATTTAACATATTTTCTCCTAAGCTTTCAAGTATTCAAGAACTATAGGAATTTTTTTATCAAGAGCATTTAAGAGCTAATTATTAAGTGTTTTGGAGCTATATTCAAGATTCAAGAATCATGTCAAAGTCATCATGCATCATGTTTGTTTTTTGAGCTAACATTTATGATGTAGGTTCTGATTATTCAAATAAGCATTCAAATCAAGATCCATAGCATACAAATCAAGAGTCAAGGTCAAAATTCACGCTAGCCATTATATACAAGATTTTATCCTTTGTTCCAAGGGTTTGTTGAGTTGCAACATAGCTTATTTGTTCATTCATCATTCCTTCATTCTATTTCTATTCATTTCAAAGTTTGATTACCAAAATGGTGTTTGACCGAGGAAAACCCCTATCCACTAACAAAACAACATTTTTCCCTCTCTTTGATGTGTGATTTACATATTTAGATTGAAGATCCATTAAAGAGCAAGATTGGAGAAAGTTGTCAAAGTTGTCAAATTTGTCATCTACATTGCAATATCACAGAAAGTCACCTACAGGTCAGAATTCGATGTTTCAAACCCAAAGATCAGAGAGGAGAGAAGCTATAGGAAGTAAATAGAGGATATAAATTTTTTAGATCAACCCTAATACTGGGACTAAATTGCCATTTGTGGTGTATAAGTCCCAGTATACTAGATTCCAAGAATTTTCTATAGATTCTTGTTTAGCAATTGAAGATTCTGGTTTCAATACAAAACCCTAAACTGGGACTAAATCGCCTGTAGTGGTATATGAGTCCTTGTGTGCTTCAAAATTCACAATTTCGGGAATGCAGACCTTGTTTCAAGCGTCTTCAATTTTCCAGGTGCCCCCTATCCTTTCTCAGTTCATTATTCTGATTTTTAGTTCATATCTTAGGTTGTATAGTTAGGATTGCATATCTTTTCATCTTCATCTTTCCAAGCCTTTGCTTAGTGGTGAACCCTTTTTGTCTTTAAGCAAACCTAGGGAAACCATCTTAACCATCCAACCCTTCCCTTAATAAAGCCAATTGGTTGAGGGACCTTGGTTTCCTTTAATGAAACATAAGTGAAATAGGTGGAGTAACCCTAATTCCCCTTTAGTTCCATCTCTCAAAAGGTGGAGCACTATATCTGAGGTTTCAAATATTAATAAGGTTTTAATACTATTGAGATTCCTAGAATGAGTTTGACTAGGATAGGATCTATAATTGGAATATTATCAAGAAGGGTCCATCAATTATAAATTTGACTCACAATGTTCTTTATTGATTAATCCATTTTATTTCCATCCCCCTATCCTCACCTCCTTTCTCCATATGATCACATTGAGTAAAATATTTTTGGATCTTGGTTGGTTTAAAGTGTTGGAATTTAAAGCTTCTTCTTTAGTTTGGGATTCTCACAATTAGTATTGGCCTTTTGGGGGAAGATCTTGATGCTTGAATGAACCTATTTTATACTATGATAGATCACAAATTATTTTTGGAGGAATTGATCTTTTTTGGGGCTATAATCTTTAAGGAGTTTATTTAGTTTATCATGGGATCTTAGAACAAGATCTGACTAGGTATAGAGATTTTGTGTAGAGGAAAAAGATCTAGAATAATTATTATTGGCTTAAATTTAATTTATTTCTCTTGTTGCTCGTAAAAATAAATTTCTTACTTGGAATAACATAAGAGAGGATTTTGAGGTCCTTTTTATGTGTTCTCTATGTGGTTAATGAGGAGTGCAAAGCTAGCTCATATTTTATTTTAGTGCTCTTTTCCTAAGGATCTTTGGACGCAATGGTGGCACATTGGGAACTAGCCTCTATTTTATGCTACTTCCTTGTTTGAATTTTAGTTGAGTTTGGGATGTACTCTTACTTTTTCTTCTTTACTTTTGGTGTCTTGGGATATTGATCTCATCTTTATTCTTTGGAAAATTTGGTTGGAAATAAACTTTTTTTTTTTTTTAATTATCAAAGTCTTATTAAGTATATATAGTAGAAATTTTTTGACATGATAAAGGTAACTTTGGTGGCTAAATATTGTGTTGATGTATCCTTAGCTCCTTGTGATATTAATAGTTTGATGCAGTTAGATTTTGGTTATTTGATTAACTCTAATTTTTATGACTCTAGGATCAAACCTTCTAATAAGGTGAATAAAATAGATAAATGGTCCCTTCATTGGTTTTTTTCAAAATGCACTAATGGTTCTTCTTATAGTAATTTGGATGCAATGGATATTGGTGGAGTTGGTGGGATACTATTAGTCTAATTTACTTCTCTTTTTTTTAGATAAGGTTTGTCATTAATAATTAGATGGAGGATTGAACCATCCTTGTGGGTCTAGAGAAAGCTTGTGAGCTAGGTTGAAAGTAGATAATTCATAAGATGAATTCCATGATTTTGGTTTCCCCTATAAAACATGGGATCTCTCATGAATCTTCTTAGAGGTTGGCATCTTCTATGAAGCATATCATTCACCTTTCATGAAACTTTAATTCTATCTCTTTTATTCATATTCATGGAGAATGGTATGTTGCAGACTATTTGGCAAAATGGGTCTTTATTGTTTATCACATCTAACATATCACAAATTTAGAATCCTTGTCTTTTGCTCAATTTGTGTAGTTTTTCAACTCCTTCACAATGATTTGATTTGATCATTTTATTCTTTTTTTATTAAAATATATATTTATCATTTTATTCGTTTTTTATTAAAATATATATTTATTTTTTATGATTGTATGAATTTCTTATTTCCTAAAAATGGTGGGTTTGGTAAAAACTTCCTTATATTTATATCCTTTAGACTTTTATGGGAATTTCTTATTTTTTAAAAGTCTGTTTTTAATTTGTTTTATAGATTATCAATTAATATATAAATATTTTTTACCAAAATATATAGATTTATAGTAGTTGTAGCGCCAAATGACATGACTTAGCTATTCGTACTTTCATGATACAAACACATCCGGTCATAACTTGTCTTTTTCCCATTTTTCCACTAATTGAATTGAGCGAATCGGAAAAACGTATTACAAATCAACCTTACAGAGGTAGAGATCACTTATAATCAACTGTAGACATGAGAACCTCATGATGAGAAAAGCCTTGCTGAATCTAAGAAATAAGAAAAAAATATGGGTGCCTACGAAACAATGTTTTCAGAATTTATTACGAATCAAGAGGTAAGCACTGCAGATTAAATATTGACAGAGAGAGAAGTAGCAATTTGAGAGCTAAAATAGTGAGTAGCTAAAACAGTAAAGGATTTAGAATCCGGTGCAAACGTTTGAGAACTAAAACAATGAGTTTAGGAATAACTTATTGACTGGAAGAGCTAAGCAGGCCGTTCATTTTTTCCCGTCTGTAATCCAGTAAACGTGCGCATAAAAGTAATTGTTCTTTTGTTCATTCGCCGACTTTGCAACATGGCTTTATTAATCAGTCAGTTACCATTTAACAAGCAATCAAAAGCAACGATTGGAAAATTTTTGGAGGGTGGTCACATTCAAGGTGTCTTTAGGAGCCTTTTTTTCTCAAGAGTTTCGGACTTGCATGACCGGATTGCAAGAATTAAAGAACTTTTTCTACTTTTAATTTAAGTAAATTAATAGATGATTTGGATACATTTCTAATGGGAGGTTTGTCTTTTCTTTCTATAAATTTAATGAAAGTCGTCTACCCTTTGCTTAAAATTCTATTTATTATATATATATGATTAGTTTTTTTCTTTTTAAAATTTTTTAAAATAATTAGGATAAATTATTTAATTTATATTTATAAATATCTATTTGTATATAATTAATATTTTGTTAAATAGATTTGATGGTCATTTACATGTCAAAATGTTAATATTTAATCATAAATATTAATATACATATATTAAATATTGAAAAAAAAAGGAAAAACATTCATAATTGTCATGAGTTAATGATAGAGTAGTTAAGTTAGATTATTTATTATGTTGAAGGTGTTTCTTATATGATATGAACCATCTACTTTAAAATCAATGGTTCGGAAATGACTAAAAGGATGCAAGATGGTAGAATTAATCTTCACCATCCTTGTATTATCCTTTATGTTGTGTCAGCGCACACCTAAATGAATATGTTGAAAAATCTTTGAAACTTTATTGGCATCATTCACACCTCTACATCATAGTGGGAACTCCAAAATAGCATGTGGACATAAAACAAAATATTTTTTCAATTGTTGAAGTTGTGAAGTGTTTAGAACAAACATGTATGCACAATATGGATGGATATGAAAGGCATGTGAGCTATTAAATCTTCAGAAAGAATGATCTCAAGAAATATGCAGAATTTCTACATATACCACACCATGAATTTGTTAAAATGACTTTGGAGTCTTTCAAACAATCACTTACCATAGCTTTCATCAGCATCCTTCCTATCTTTGTCAACATTGGAGGGGATATGCACTGAATGGGTTTGTCATAAAGTCTTCTAAAAATATTAAACTCTTGCAACTGGTGGTTGTAAATCCCAATTTCATGACCTCTAGTAGATTCTTCACTATGCTAAAGTGGGAGCTTTAGAATTTTTCTAGTGCATATATTTAATGAATTTGTTTAAAAAGATTTAAACAAATTCAAGCTAATGAAATGTTAGTTGTGAACTAGACATTGCACCCTCACCATTATTCCCACAACTTGGAACAAGTTGGAATTTTTTTTAAATGATTTCTTGAGATGTTAAAGTTACAGTCTTCTTTGATATGGATCTAGAATGTCAAGGTAAAACCAAGTGTAGAAAAACTATTTGACAAAATGTCTCTAAAATTCTCACTTACAAGTTATGCAAATGAATTGGTTGACAAAATGCCTCAAAGAAAAAAAAAAACCAAAATACAGAGATTTAGATAATGAAAAATAGCATTTGGAGGAAAGTCTTAGATATTCAAACTTGATAGTGAAATGTATGTTTAAATGTTGAAAAGGATTAGAATTCTCAAAATAATGTTTAGGAACAAAGAGTCATTTTGACTAAGTAAGCTTATAAGAAATATCTAGAGAGGAAATAAAATATGTTTCAAGAACTCTCTCATGTACCATTGTTCTGAAAAGCACAATTTAAATATGTGTACCAATGTGAAGTTAGCTTGGCGATTGGGAGTGCCTTTAAAAATGGTAGAAAAATAAGTGCTAGCATGTGCTTCATTGAGGTTGGACAATTTGACCAACTTCTAAAATATGAGGCATGCACAAAATACGTGCTACTAAAGTTAAAGACATTTTGACTATCTTTGTTTAGTAAGAGTAAAATTTAGTTTAGTAATTCATTTTCTTAGTTGTTGAAATTAGTTTTAAGAGATCTTATATAAAAGGTTGTAAAGAGATTTTATATAAAAGGTTGAAAGATTGGTGGTTAGAAAATGTTGAAGCTTTTGGATAGCAATTCTTAGTGGGGAATAAGAGTAATTGAGGATGGTAACACATCATTCTTTCTATAAATGATAAATATCAACTTGTCTAATAGATTTAGAAATGATATTTTCATTGGTTTCCAATCTTAATAGAGGATTCTTTCATAAAATTTTGACAAAACAAAAATATCAAGGAGATCTTTGGTAATAGATTTTCATGAGTATTACTTGCAATACAACCAACAATCTTTGAATATTTTTAATGTGTTCAAGTTGTGAGTGAAAAGGGCAAGATATGGGCTAGAGTTGAACAAATAGAGTTTCTCAATAACAAATAGTTTGAAGTGAGAATATTTCATGCAAGGTTTTGGGAGTTGAAATCGACTTTAAATTGCTAGATTCAAGAAGTAATTTGAGACCAAGATGTACTTCTAAAACTAACATTCAAATTGATAATGAGGTAGAGGAGAATGGGGAGTTTAGAAAGAATCTAAAGGTAGATAATTTTGAAAGGAAAAACGGTGGAGTGTTAGGTAGATAGCTAGTTCCAATCTTTAAGGAAGCTACAAGGGACTTGTATGGAGAGTTTAATCTAAAGTTCATAGGACAAGGATAAGATTAGTCACACTCTTGTCATGTAGAGGGAGGTCATACAATGTGGTCTCGTAAGCTCCAAAATCAAAGACATCTCAAAGATCACTAAACTTTATACAAATTTATGAAAGAAACAATGGGCTCAAGGAATGAGGAAGAGAGGAAAAGGTTCAAGTTTTCCCTTTAAATCAACTTGTTCCACCAAATGGAGGTAGATAAGTTGAGACCATTCCAAAGAGAAGTATCCCACCATTTAAATGATTTGGCTATATATTTATAATATTTCCACATGTTAACAAGGGGTGGAGACACTTTAAGCTTGAAAAAGGAGCCAACAAATCTTGTCATTCACATTATTCAAGCCCCATTTCCCATTTTCCTTGACAAAATCCACTCTTATTAAAATGGGTTTTCTAAGGTTTATCCTTGACTAGATATTCCAATTCACTTTGAGACCAATAACTTCATCACCTTGCTAAATAAAATATAGATGGTATCTCAAATGCAAAAGAGTTCAATCCCTAGATTTTTCAATTAATAACCAAGATTTCCGGTGGAAACAAATATATTAATTGGGATACCATAATCAGTGATAATTTACAAAATCAACTAGCTAAAGTCAAAGAATAAAAAAAATAAAAGTTATTGTCAATAGAAGACATACCATCATGAAAGAAGCCTTTTCATTGAGAATCTCTACCAACCACATGGTGTGGTCAATGGGCTCTATAAATATAATCAAAAAAGAATTAGAGGTTCAAAAATGGTGATCCAACTATTGTTCACTATAATTTATCATTCCAAGAAAGGAAGTATGATTAATTTTGTCAACTTGGTTCAAAATCTATTACTCATCATGACCTATTTATCTAAGCATGGCACTACATATGCTTATAAATTACTAAAGGTTAAAGAATAGATGCAATGTCTGTATCATTTGGAATTATTTGTGAAAGTCTCAAAACTTCCTAATCAGTATCTACACCACATCAACAATTGAACCTATCTCTTGATTTCTTCACATGAAATAAAATAATTATATATTGAAGAGTCAAAATTTGAAATACATGAGAACTAAATTGCAAAGGTTGCAAAGAATAAAGATATCCTCTCTTTTCTCTCCCTCTCTCCCCCTCTCTTTATACATTTATATATATCTTTCTCCCTCTATCTCTAACTCCATATATCTCTCACTCACAAACACACACACACTCTTCGTCTCTCTCTCTCTATATCTCTATCTCTCTCTCTCTCCCACCTCTCTATCTATTTATATATCTATCTCCATCTCTATCTCTCTCCCCATATATCTCTATCTCTATCTCTATCTCTATCTTTCCCCTCTCTCTCTCTATACCTCTCTATTACTTTTATGTCACCTTATTTCTCTATCACTCTTTCCCACTTTATGTTTATATCCATATCTCTCCCTCCTCCTCTCTCCCCCTCTTCATCTCACTCCTCTCTCTATCCCTTTCTATCCATCTCTCTACCTATCCTTCTATATCTTTGCATATCTCCCTCTACCTATATCACTCCCTCTCTACCTCTCTATCTATTGGCCAATCTCTCCCTCTCTCTCTTATTCAATCCATCTCTTCTTTCATGTCTCTCTTATTGTATATCTATATCTCTATTTCTTTATCTATCTCCCTTTCACTCCTCTCTACCATTGTGTATCTCTTTCTATCCATATGTTTCTCTAATTATATCTCCTTATCTCTATATTTATTTCCCTATCCCTCTTAACATCACCATTTATCTATATCTCTCCCTCTCTCTCCTTCTCCCTCTTTATATATTGAACTATTTCTCACTCTCTACATATATCTCTCCCTCTCCTCCTCTCTCTCTCTCATCCTTCTCTCTCCTTCTTGCCTCTCTCTCTTCCTTCTTTATCTCCATCTTTATCTTGTTATATGTATGTCTCCTTACCCATGTCTCTCTCACTCTTATCCCCTATATCTCCCCTTCTTTATATCCATATCTCTCCATATCTCTCCATGTTTCAAACACAACATGAGCCTATTTGTAATGGAACCTGATTATCTTCTCGATTAAAAGGTTTTGTTCCAATTGTCATTAGAACCCTAAACCCTCAACTGTAAATAGTCTACCCTATACATTAGACTCTAAACCCTAATCCCTCAACATTCAACTCTTAAACCCTAATCCCTCAACCCTCAACCCTCTACCCTCTACTCTCTACCGTCTACCCTCTACCCTATACATTAAACCATCAACCCTAATCCCTTGACCATATACCTTAAGCCCTTAATCCAGCAGTTACCCTTAACCCTTAAAGCCACAACCCTTAAACTCTTAATCCCCTAATCTTGAACACTCAACTATAAACCCTCCACCCTATACATTAGACCCTCTACCCTATACATTGAACCCTCAACCATAATACCTCAACCCTATACCCTCAACCCTTAAACCCATAAATCCTAAACCCTTAGACCCTCAACCCTACACCCTCTACCATATACATTAAACCCTCAACCCTAATCCCTCAATCCTATACCCTCAACCTTATACCCTTAAACCATAAACCCTTAAACCCTTAAACCCTCAACCCTCAACTCTCAACCCTCTACCCTATACATTAAACCCAAAACCCTAATCCCTCGACCCTATACCTTAAACCCTTAATCCCTCAACCATAAACCCTCAACTATAAACCCTCTGCCCTAAACTTTATACCCTCAACCCTCTAATCTATATATTAAACCCTCAATCCTAATCCCTCAACCCTATATCCTCAACCCTTAGACCCTTAAACCCTAAACCCTTAAACCCTCAACCCTCAACCCTCAAACCTATACATTAAACCACCAACCCTAATCCATCAACCCTATACCCTTAACCCTATACCCTTAAACCATAAACCCTTAAACCCTCAACCCTCAACCATCAACCCTCTTCCATATGCATTAAACCCTCAACCCTCATCCCTCGACCCTGCACATTAAACCCTTGAACCCTTAACTCCTAAAACCTCAACCGTTAAACCCTTAATCCCTCAACCCTAAACCCTCAACTATAAAGCCTCTACCCTATACATTAGACCCTTAACCCTCAACCTTCCACCATATGCATTGAACCCTCAACCCTAATCCCTCAACCTTATACACTCAACCCTTAAACCCTTAAACCCTTAAACCCCCAACCCTCAACTCTCAACCCTCAACCCTTAAACCCTTACATCCTTAAACCCTAGACCCTCTTCCCTCTACCCTCTACCCTCTACCTTATACATTAAAACCTCAACCCTAATCCCTTAACCCTATAGCCTCAACCCTATACCCATAAACCCTAAAACCTTGAACCCTCAATCCTCTACCCTATATGTTAAACCTTCAACCCTAATCACTTGACCCTATACTTTAAACCCTTAATCCCTCATCCCTCAAGCCTCAACCCTTAAACCCTCATCCCTTAAACCCTTAATACCTCAACCCTGAAAGCTCAAATATAAACCTTCTACCCTATACCTTAGATAGTCAACCCTCAACCCTATACATTAAACCCTCAACCTTATACCCTCAACCCTTAAACCCTAAACCCTTAAACCCTCAACACTCAACCCTCTACACTATACATTAAATCCTCAATCATAATCACTCAATTGTATACCTTAATCCCTTAATCCATCAACCCTCAACACTTAAACCCTCAACCCATAAACCCTTAATCCCTCAATCTTGAACCCTCAACTATAAACCCTCTACCCTATACATCAAACCCTCAACCCTTTACCCTATACATTAAAACCTCAACCCTAATCCCTCAATTCTATACCATCAACCCTTAAACCCATAAACCCTCAACCCTCCACCTTCTACCCTCTACCCTATACATTAAGCCCTCAACCCTAATTTGTCAACCCTATACCCTTAAATCCTAAAGCCTTAAACCCTCAACCCTCAACCCTCTATGTTATACATTAAACCCTTAAACCTAATCCCTCAACCCTATACCTTAAAGCCTTAATCCCTCAACCCTCAAACCTTAAACCCATAATCCATCAACCCTAAACCCTCAATTGTAAACCCTCTGCCCTATATCTTAGACCCTCAATCCTCAACCCTCTACCCTCTAATCTATATATTAAACCCTCAACCTTAATCCCTTGACAGTATACCCTCAATCCTTAAACCATTAAACCCTCAACCCTCTACCCTATACATTAAACCTTCAACGTTAATCACACAACCCTATACTCTCAACCCTATACCCTTAAACCCTAAAACCTTAAATCCTCAAACCTAACCCTCAACCCTATACTCTATACATTAATTCCTCAACCCTAATACCTTGACCCTATACCTTAAACCCTTAATCCCTCAAACCTCAACCCTTAAACCCTAAACCATTAAACCAGTAAACCCTCAACCCTCAACCCTCAACCCTCAAACCTCTAGCCTCTAGCCTCTAGCCTCTAGCCTCTAGCCTCTACCCTATACATTAATCCCTCAACCCTTAAACCCTAATCCCTCAACCCTCAACCCTCAATCCTCTACCCTATACATTAAACCCTCAAGCCTAATCCCTCAACCCTATACCTTAAACCCTAATATTTAAACCCTCAACCCTTAAACCCTAATCTCTTAAACCCTAAACCATTAACCCTTAAACACTAAACCCTTAAACCCCAACCCTTAAACCCTAATCCCTCAACCCTCAACCCTAAACCCGATCGCTAAACCCTCAACCGTCAACCCTTAAACCCTAAACCCTATCCCTAAACCTATTGGGATATGGTGTTGTAAACCATTGCATAAAATGATTTATTATAATGTTGTGATTAAATAATTATTTAGTTGTGATGCACCTAGGTGGTGTGGTTAATCACACTAGGTAATTATTTGGGTACCACTTTATGTTGTATTGTAACATTCTATTATTATTTAATGTGTGGGAGACATGTGATAATAATTTAATATTGGGGAAATATTAAATAAAGTCAAAAATTAGTACCCAATATTAAATAAGGGATTAGTGGTTTTGTGTTTAGATGGTTTTATTGTTAGAGTTAGTGTTAAGTTTTAATGAGTCCTCCACCTCTTCAAAAGAGGATAAACCTAAGAAGGATAAGTTTAGTTGTGTGTATTGCAAGAAGAAAGGTCATGATGAACACCACTGTTATATGAAGAAGATTGACGAGCTTTCACATCTTCTTTAGAAGAACAATATTCCACTTCCTTCATCTATGACTCCTTCTACAGCCTCTCCATCTACATCGCATTCACCTTCATCCAAACCTACACAATTGGGGATTGCAAGGTTTACAAATGGAATGAAAGGTAAAGAGGATAAACTCTACATGGGTAAAGGACATGCATTGGTAACTTTTGCAGTTCATTTTGGTCGTGATAGATATTTTTTGGATTTAGGAGCATCTCATCACATGGGTTTTACTCCCTATCTTTTTTTGGGTCTTCATCCTACTGATACTTCTAAGATTTTGTTGGGAGATAGTAAGTTTTTGGATGTTGCAGGGATGGGAAATGTTGATATTGGTGATGGTTGTTTCAGAGATGTACTGTGTATTCCTAATTTACAAACCTACTTTCCATCTATCAGATTACTCATGGTGAGGTACCTAAGACTGTAGAGTTCACTACAGATTCTATTTTCATTAGAGAGGTTGATACTAGAAAAGTCATTATTGTTGGTGAAGCTAATCATGATTCTTGTCTCTATGCCTTTTCTCATTTTGTTGATGATGATGATTATGAGCCTCACACCCCTCTTGCTGGTGTTGATAGTAATTACTCAAATTGAACTTTGGAGTTCTTCAAACCTATGTTGATTCATCTCTTGTTGCTTTAGAGGTTGGTTCTTCAGCACAATCAGATGTTTTTGATCCTTTAGATCATTCTTTGTGGGATAGTCACTTGACAGGTATTGCGGAGTTGTTTTATGAATCTCACATTTCTAATTTGGATGATGCATTTGAGGGTATATCCCTTCTTTTTTATGACAATATCTGCACTGTTGTCAATCCATTTGAGTCTTTGAATATTGTTTCTTCGGAGTTTCTACATGGTCTTGTTGATCCACCTTCTTTAATTGAGGTTTCAGTTGATCATGATGTGACATTTGGTTATGTGGAGGCATCGGGATAGTTTTCAGAGGCATCTTTCATGTTGATTCTTCCTCTCCATTCTCTTGTTTTGGAGTTGGAGTTTCTTTTGTATCATTGGTTGTTTCTCCCTAAAGGGAGGCATGTTGTTTGTAGAAATGGGATATTCTTTAGACTTATAGGATCAACACAGGAGTTTCTTCATCATGGGGGGGTCTTTAGCATTTCTACTCTTTTCTATGGGGGGCTATATAGTCTCTCTCCTTTTGTATTTTGTTGAGATCAGTGACGAGAGTTGTCCTTGGGGGGTCTTGTGAAGACCTCCTCCTTTCACTTTTTCAACTTTTTTTTCTCTTTTTTGGAGAGGAGTTTTCTCCTGCAGGGTTTTCTCCTTTCTTTAGTTGTGAGAGATTGCATTGCATAGCATTTGTGCATGGGTACCTAACATGGCCTTGTAGCCGAGACCCATCTTTCATTTCATTTTGCATAATAATCTACCTAAGTTTTCACTTAAGGGGGGGTGTTAGTGTTAGTGTTAAGTTTTAACTTCGGGATAATTATTTTTGCATTTTTTATCGTATCAAGTATTTTTTCACCCATCTCAATTTTTATGCCTTTAAAAGGCCTGTACACTATGTATTTTATCATCTCATTTTTTGAATATCATCTTTGCATATTTGGCAGAATAGATTTGTGCTTTTATTATGTATCTGTGAGGGTGGTTTGTTTTCGTAGGTTGAGGATCCTAGGAAAGAGCTTCCATCTCCTACATTTGTGGCACATGGTTTTATCTTACCACTTCGTTGTATTTGTGTGAGCTTGAATCTATAAAATCAATCACATGTTTAGAGGTTAAGGTTGGTTGGGTAAGTGGGTTATCATTATTGAGTCATTTTGAGGAGTGCACATGTGAATCATGGCATGGGATGTGTGGATTCATGCTTGGACACATGAGGATGCATTGAGAGGCTTGATTCTTTAGAGGTATTTATTGTAACTCTTGTATTTCTTTATTCTCAATAATATGATGCAGTATGGATGCTTTTGGAGGCTAGGGTTTTCCCTCTTCAGGGTTTTCGTAGGGTATATCTTATGTTATCTTACATGGCTTGTCTATTTGATCTATGCATTATGGTTACTTTTATGAATTTTTATCTCTCATGGGGTAAATGGATTAAGATTGTGGGTTGAATGCATTATTTCCTAACAAGTGGTATCAAAGCTTTCATGGTTGACAGATTTTTGTTATAACCCTAGTTTGAGTGTTTTTTGTAAAGTTGAATTCCATGGCTATACATGAAATATTTGAGGCATTACAAGATATGGAACACATGTTGCAGTTGTTTGTTTGAAAATTTGGGCTGTTGGGTAGTTAAGATTTGTTGAGTTTATTATAGATCTAAAGTTTTCAAAATTTGGGTCAAAGAGGGTTTCGTAGTTTGAGTTTTCATATGAAAGTTTTGTAGAGGAAATTTCATGGATGACCTCTTGAGAAAAAACTAACCTAACCATTGGATCCAGGAGGCTCGAGACATGAAAAATGACATAAATTTTGACCTATTTTTGAAAAGTTGTAAAAAAAGGAAAAAAAAATTAGCCATATGGATATTTGACCACCCAATTTCACCATGTGCAAGAATTTTTTTGAAAAAATAATATAATATAATCCCGCAAAAAAAATTATGAGCTTGGAAAAATAAAAATAAAAATTATTAAAATGTTGCATTGAAATTTTTTAAAGGAAATAAATGAAAAAAATATATATTGATGGGGGGTCAGACCCCCCACCCCCATGCCCATTCTCTCTACAAAATATCATGGCAATACCAGTAGGTATTGTCACAATAGTATCGGTAGGTACTGTCATGGTAGTACCAGTAGGTACTATCATGAGAATATCAGTAGGTACTATCGGTGGCAGTCCTATCGATTGTCATCAATAGCCTCTCGGTACCATTGCCGATAGACAGATACCCCACCTAGCCTTCAAGCTTAAAACATTAACCCGCCATTGGAAAAAACAATTAATGCTTTTTTTAAATGTTTTAAAAATGAAATTTAATCCATCGACATAAAACTAGACTTCAAAAGTTTTTAAAAACCACACCCCATAAATGGTCGGGTCCAAAATAAAAGGGGGAAGTATAAATTTTTTTAAAATGAAAAATCAAATTTAATTGAAATTTGGTTTGGAATTTGTCACCCTAGGTGGTGGCACTGCTAGGAAGCCACCGGTGAGCCACCCTAGTGCCACAATTTTTCCTCTTCATAGCTAGATTTGATAGTTTTTCTTCCAGGAGGCATAACTTTTTCCGAGTATGTTTTTTTTTTGACTTATTGTAGTCGTTGGAATGCTCTTTCCATGCTCTTCACTATGAGATAGGTTTGTTTGTATTATTTTCTATTTTGACCTATTTTTGGAGCCTAAAACACAAATTTTCTCGGTTAAACTATTTTGGGCATAACTGTTGCATACATAATCGAATTTTCAATTTCGAGCAGGCATTAGATAGAATGTGATGTGTAATACATAATGGATTGGTCATATTATCATTTTGTGGTATATGATGAGTTTTGTACTTGTTTTATCACTTATAGGAGCTTGAGATTTTGGGTGTGATTGTGTAAGTATCTTGACAAGTCAAGAGGTAAAACCTTGAGGAAGTACATGTTTTTATATGATATTTATGATGGTATAGATGATAATCAGTTTGGTGCTTCCCGGTACAAGTTTACAAGTGTTTTTCAGAGTTGGAATTTGATGGTAATAGGTACACATGTTGTCTTTAATTTTGAGGACATGGTTTGACATAAGTGGAGACTTGGAGTCTCACATGGGTGATATTTGAGTGCAAGTACATTTATGCATTGGCACAACATGATCATGTATGATGTTGTTTGGTGGTGATTTGGTTTGATGTTAGGAGGTTGTTCTTATCTCCTTGATTCTTTTTTGGTTTCTTGACTATGGTTACTCATTTGTGGACATGGTTGGAAAATCAGATCTATGGTCGATTTGGTGTTTAAGTCTTAATGTATATAGGATTATCTTCCTTGATATCTTAGTTTGCAGTTTACTAATGTGATGATGAGTTTGCATGTTTTAGTGGTTGGATCTACAAGTTATGTGATTGGTAGGTGTACACATCCATTAATTCCAATGGGATGACTCAGATGTGGAATATCTATATTCACCAAGTTTGATTCATTGTTGTTGCATATTTCATTTGTTGGGCTTGTTTGTGGTCATTTGTGCATTGGTTTGTTGTTTTGGGATGAGAGGATGGATGGTTAGAGTACCTAATTAGTTAGCTAATGGAACTTGTAGCATGTGGTTTGATCACGATGTCATGATAGGTTGGCACATTCATTGGGCATCCACTTTCAGTGGGAGATTTTCAATGTGATGATTTGGTGGTGTTGGATTGGTTCTTGATGTTTTTATTGCGGTTGTATGTATCTTTGTGGCATGGAGATCTTGGTTTTACTTGTATGTTATTGAAATTGTATTTGAGTGTGTGTAGACCCTTATGATCTTCATGGAGGAGATGGTAGTCATAATGCAATTTGTAGCTTGGTATCATGGTTTAGTGGGAGTTGATGGCAATGATGTGGATGAATTATTGGTGATGGTTATCTCCATGTGATTGGAGATATGGTTTCTAGGTTTACAGTGTGATTGTTATTATGCCATGGTTTACTCTTGATACTAGTTTAGAGTTTGGAATAGTAAATGTTCTCTTGATACCAAGATGTATGCATTGATGCATGTGATCTCCTAGGAGGAGATGGTTAGATTATGTTGTCATCATAGGTTCTTGATTCTGTGGTTAGAGCTTTGACATTGATATTGGTGTTTCTCTTTGTATTGAGTACATTGATCATTTTATTGATTACTCATGATGGTTCTATGTTGAATTCAGAGTTTGGCATGTATTGATTGGTTACAAGTGCTCATGGATACTTGGAGACATGGGTAATCGTTGGATTTATCTTGTGATTAGAGACAATTTCTTGAGATGATCACTCTTTGGATATTTCAATAGGAAAACTAAGGAGCTTTCACCTAGTTATGGACATGAATTCATGATGGATGTCACACCCCACTGTGCATTTACCTATTTACTATTACTATGTTAGGGTAATTATTACATATGTGAATGTAGTTGGAATTTTGATTGGAAATATATGTGTTTGTACCTTATTATCAATGAATTATGAATGAGTGTGTAAGTGTGAAATAAGTAAACAAGGTTAAAACACTTCTTAATAAGATATTATATCAATGATTAAACAAATTGAACCAATTCAAAACAATAATCAATTGAAAGCATCCTATTGCTCTCTATCTTCAAAGAATTATTAAATCTTGATTGCTCTCAGATTGTTTAAGCAAATAAGACTGTTAAAATGACAATTCAAAGAACGAGATGATGCTAATGCAATACTAGATGATAAAAAAATTAAACTAGCACGATATTGATGTGAAACAGATAAATGCAGCTACAGGAGGCAGCCATGGTTGAAAGCTTGATTGTTGATGCTTGGTTGTGTGAATGCTTGATGCTTGATGCTTGAATTCTTGCAGAGTAAGAGTGCATAAAATAAGATTTTTTAGGACCCTTTTCTTGGTTCAATGAGGCTGTATTTATAGATTTCCTAGCTGTAGAAATGCACAGAGAAAGCTTTGAGAGGCTTGGATTCAATCTGGAGAATTGAATGGTGAGATATGGAGGAGATTGAGAGAAATATGAAGATTGTCTCTACCCATGAAAACACCAAGCAAGAGAAGAGGAAGGATTGATGGAGGAGGATTGAGAGATCAAATTCCAAATTTGTCTCCAATTTGTCTCCAAAACTTCCCGTGAAGTTTCAAAGCATTAATTGTGACATATTTTAGACATGGTTTAGACATAGGATATCTAATTCATTTTTGAGAGAATATAGATTGGAATATTCCTTGTGCAACAATTCAAATATTTTGATTTATTTAAATTAGCAAAAGAGGGATAAATAATTCAATAAAACAAACTATAGGATAGTTGTTTATTAAATTAAAATAGAAGAATAATGGCAATTAATCAATAAAGTGTTTTGTCTTTATTTAATTAATTTAAGATGGATGTGATAGATTTAAATAGGGATTTGATAATTAAATCGAACAAAGTATTTAATTTTGTTTATTTAATTAAGATGAATTTAGATGTGAACTATATAAATAAATATTTCTATTTATTCAATAGTAGAGGAAATTAGGATAATTAATCAAATAATTCATAATTAATTAATCGGATGCTCCAAACTAATTTTAGGTGTATACATTTTGCCCCTCTTCGTAGTGATGTGTTTACGCGTTGCTTCGAAGAAAATTTTGCTGCTACTGTCAGGATTGATGATATAAAAAAAAAAAATCCGTGTGCCCCAGACATGCCCCAAACATTGATTTTCAGATGATGGATGATAATATGCCCCCTCGGGAGATAAATTAATGATTTTATGATTTTTAGAATTTTTATGATTTTTTGATGATTTTATGATGTTTTGATTTTGAAATAATTTATCTCCTGATATAAAATGAAGAAATCTTGCTTGCAGATGGGTTTTCTAATTAATTTCCTAATAAAATTAATTAAAAGATAATAAAAATCCACCAAAAATACCTTTCCAAAAATTATAAATACTCCAAAAGGTCAATTTCCAATTCATTTTCATTATTTGAGTTTAAAAATCTTTGTGATAGAGACTTTTCTACCAGCTTTAGCAAGATGCCTATCCCCTTCCATAGTCACCGATTCGAGCATGTTCAACGTCACCGACGGCCGGCCACGTATGGACCTCCGGTATGTTCCCCTTGACCTCCTTGTAATTTGTGTTTTTTTGTTTTTTATGTTGTTTATGCATTTAGGTGTAATTTAGGTGTTCTAGCGCTTTCAAGCCGCGCTGTAGCACTTACAGTCCGATGTAGCGCTTCCAGTAGGTCAATTAGCTCTTTGAGTTTTAGCGCTTGCGTTAAAAACTCTAGCGCTTCCAGTTTGTAATGTAGCCTTTTCAATATATTAGTGCTTAGGAGTCTAGACATAGCGCTTTGAGATTTTCAGCACTTTCAGGGTCTGTTCTAGCGCTTCTGGTAAAGCGGCGCTTTGGGATCCTGTTTTAGCGCTTTGACGCAGAAAAATAGTGCTTTTGGATTTTTAGCGCTTTGGGTCCTTGACTTAGAGCTTATGGCTAATAAAATAACGCTTCTGGATTTTAGCACTTCCATGTCAGAATTAGAATTTTTGACTTGGTGAACCTTGATTTTGTCAATTCTGATCATGTCCATTCTTTGAAGTGGTATAATTTGTAGGATTGATGCTTTAAATAAGTCTAATTTCTCATGATAGGCGAGAAGAAAATCCTATTTGTGATGATCCTCATGATAAGCGAGGAGATGATTCAATATCCAATAGATCTCATGATAGGCGAGATTAGATATTGTTTTGATGAACCTTATGATAAATAAGGTTTGTTGATGTTTGCCCATGAATTTTGATCAAAAAATTTATACCAAAATTTTGGAATAGACTTGATAGTAGATTGACTTTTGATTTCTGACATATTTCACTGATTTGTTGATTTTCTGTTGTGATGATAGGAGCGTCTAGGTACTCTCTAGATGCGAGAGAGATTTCCACAGACTACAGACTTGATACCTCATCTGAAACCAGATGAGCTTTAGGTGATAGACCGATGTGGCCTTACGAGCTTGCTTGATATGCCCCAGATTAGGATTAATCGGGGTCTGTTGACTGCATTGGCTGAGAGGTGGCATAGTGACCACAACACCTTTCACCTACCTACCGGTGAGATGACGGTCACACCCAAGGATGTGTGGCAGATTCTGTATATTCCATTTATGGGTGAGATAGTCGTGTATGATTCTCATGGGACCGACAGTAGAGATGCTTTTTGTAGAGTGTTTCAGGATCAGGACATTGCAGGTCCGAACGTTCGATGGAGGAGGATTGCTGAGTCTTACTCTACACTACCAGCAATGCTAGTTGGATTCATTGGAGGTTTCCTTTGTCCTGATTGTAGGTCAAAGGGATACCTCGTTGGCTCGGGTAGGACTCTTGAGAGCATGATGGTACACGGTACTAGATATGCATGGGGGATGTGCATGTTGGCACATCTTTATTATGATCTACACTCGGTCGTGTATCTTGGAGCGAGGAGTTTATCAGCAGGGATGACCCTGTTACAGGTGTGGGCATAGGAGCACTTTGCTATTGCTCAGCCTTTTCCAGTTGTAGACAGACCGACTGGCAGACCATATATTTTTTGATACAGTGGTCGATTTACACAGGCCCGGATGGGCAAGTTAGAGCATTGGAGGCGGGTTTTTGATGATACAGAGACAGTTATTTAGTGCCCATACCTCGACTATGAGGAGTGGGATGAGGATGGTGCAGTGTTGGGATTCCTTTTTTATTCTATGTATCTCATCGGCCATACACCATTTGTCTTAGAGAGATTTTTGCTGCATCGAGTGTACCGACAGTATGGTATTGTATAGTGCATGCCACAGGGGGTAGCCCATTATGCGAGGCGATGGATGGATATTCCTGATTGGGGTCCGCGTTTGTCTTATGATGCGATAGTAGAGGGGTACTGAGCACTACAGCCATCACCCTAGGATATGCGGAGGGACATTACAAAGGCGACGGTTACTAAGGAGTATGCTATATTTTTGGCATTGGTGCCGCATCCGTGTATCACCATTCCTGATGAGCCGGTACCTTTACCTGTGCAGAAGGATGTGGGAGAGGGTCTTGCAGATAGTGAGGGTGGAGAGGATTCTTTATCATGTAGTAGTTCAGAGAGCAGCAGCAGTTCAGACAACAGCAGTGATGATAGTGACTGCGGCAGTGGAGGAGACAGAGGGGTAGGACCAGCCATCAGCAGTGTGCCATCCTCTAGCAGGCCTCGCAAGAGGTGAGCAGTGACAGTGCCACTTGTGGATCAGCAGAGACAGATTGCAGTTTTGCATACATAGGTGCAGACTTTGCAGGGGCAGTTGGTACAGGCTTGAGGTTTGCTTGTGCAAACCTAGACTCAGATACAGGCACAAGCACAAGCTCATGCCCAGGCTCTATCGTAGATGCACGGACAATTGACTGTCGTACAGGCACAGGTGGCTACTCTAACAGCTGAGAGAGACAGTGCTCGGCAAATTTCCGAGAGGGCATAGGAGACAATGGAGACTCTCCAGAGAGTGGATGATGGCACTTCGGTCGCAGAGTATATGAGAGAGGTCCTACGGGCTGGCTAAGAGGTAGAGTTCTACAGAGGCCGATATCATGATGCAGTGCCTGTAGAGCACAAAGTTAGCTATGCCCCGTCGAGATCTGGGTGGACTCATACACAAACAATGAGTGAGGGGGTGACATAGCCTCCACATAGAGATCCTAGAGATCTTGGTACTTCTGGGGGTGGTGGTGGTACAGGTCTCATCGGTCCCACACAGTCTGGCAGTAGCAGATCGTAGATGGTATTGTGAGCATTTATGATGTCTATTACGATGAAGCCTTTTGTTGATGATGTATTTTTAGATCAGATTTCATTGTACACTTGACACTTGATGATATATATATGAGATGCATTCGATATGATTTATGATGGTTTATTGTTTAGTATGTGATGAATGCATTTATTTTGTGATGTATGCAATATGTGATGATTGTATTTTGATGTATGATGTAAAGATAAATGTATGTGTAGAATAGATGATATATGGATGTACGAATAATATGATGTGATGTATGATTTCTTAATGAGTATCTATATGTATGAATGGATGGATAGATGTTAATATGATGATGATAAAAAATGATGATCTTATGATGAATGATAGGGTAATGGATGTAATGATAATAATGACGTGATTTTAATATTTTTATATATGGATGGTAAATAATGTATGCATATTTGTGTTGGATAGATGATAATGTAATGATATAATGAGAATAATGGAAAAAATGAACATGATGTACCCTATGGCACGATGTAATTCATAATTTATTTGATGGAATGAATGATAAAAATGGATGATGTAATGATGAAATAAAATGATGTGGTGATGATTCCTACATGTCTTTGATGATTTTTATGTCAAGTATACTTAGTCTGATTTGTCGATTAGATAATCATTTATTAGAATCCTTTATGCAACAAATACTCTGTAGATAATGAATTTATTATGAATTCCATCTAATTTATTTATGCAACTATATGCAACTGATGTCATTTTAACAATCTTTTTGTGTTTGGTGTCATCATAGAGCTTTTATTGGATGTTGAAAGTTAGTACAAGCGTCAATGGTTGTGTTAATCCAATGTCGACCTTAGTATGACTTTCATGATTTTTGATATTGCAATTTGAACACAAGCATCTAGGTATAATTGAACTTAGATGACCTGATCATTCATTGCGTAAATAGGCAGAGATAATCATTTGAGTGTGTGAATTATGAATGTCATCGGTGATACATTTACATAGCACATCCCTCGACAATTCACACATTTATATGATTATCGTACAAACAGCAAACAATAAAAATATCCTTTTTTTTCCTTGTTTCTCTAGTGTGATACATCATCGAGTAACTCCAAAGAAATGATAATCAAAATAATACAATTTATCCATTTTTTACTTAGAGTGTTTTCATTCATTTAGTCAGATTTTAGATCATCCATCCTGATTTTGTGATGTTTTTGTGTTTTTGAGATATTTGAAAAAAAGACCTAACCTATTGACCTATCTTAGGGGTCTCGAGGACTGATCAAAGATTAGCCTTGCCTACGTGACAGACGCAGAGACCACGTAGTTTGACTTGACCGAGACCTAATGATTTTTGGATTGTGATTTTCTAGACTGAATTTTTGACATGTTTTTGGATTTTCGATATGATAGGGATGAATTGATGAATTTATGATGGTTATGGATGTTGTGTTTTGATCATTGTTGTTGCTTTCTCGTCATATTGTTGTTCTCTCAGATTGATGAAATCAATGTTATTGTTGCTCCCAAGCTATGGAGTGATATGTTGACCATGTGACATGATTTGATAATGGATGCAATGATGGCCAGACTAATGATATGATATGAATTGATACTAACTTTCAAATGAATGATCCTGATATGTTCGTAATAGATGGGAAATCTGATCTTAGATCTCATATCTAGGTTTTCACCAATATGTTTTGATTACATTTTGTTTTTTTGATATTTTTCTATTTTTTCTTTTTTTGTTCTTTCTTTTTGTATTGCTATTTTTATTTTATTTTTATGTTCCCAAGATGCCTATTTGCCAGGTTTTCATCAAGGAAACCTTTTCAACAAGTTTTAACCCGTGCATTAGGAGATTTATGTATAGAATTTTCTTAGACTGTTGATAGGTTCATCAAATAGATCCCCTTCTGACGTTGATAGCTGATATGCCTCTGATCCATACAGCGATATGACAACAAAAGGACCTAACCAGTTAGCCTCAAACTTTCCTTTCTTTTCTCTGTCTTGTTGATTCCTAGGGTTCTCTTTTAGAACCAAACCACCAACCTGAAAGAGCCTCGGCTTTACTCTATGGTTATAACTTCTTGACATTGTCTGTCGATAAGCCATTAGATGATTAACATCTTATTGACAATGTTCATCTAACAACTCCAGTTCTTACAACCTAGATACCCTATAATCCTTGTCTGATATGATTCCCCTGAGTGATACACGAAGGGATGGAATCTCTACTTCTATAGGTAATATGGCCTCTGATCCATATACCAAGGCATATGGTGTAGCTCCTGTTGGTGTTCTAATACTTGTTAGATAGGCCCATAGTGCAGGATTGAGCTGAACATGCCAATCCCATCCAACATCATTAACCGTCTTCTTTAGGATTTTGAGAATTGTCTTGTTTGAGGCCTTTGCTTGGACATTTCCTTGAGGGTAATACGGTGTTGAAAACTGATGTTGGATGTGGAACTTTTCACATAATTCTTGTACATCTTAATTCTTGAAAGCTCGTCCATTATCAGTGATAACAGATTGAGGGATTCCATAGCGAAAGATGATGTAGTTCAAGATGAAAGAGGAAATTTGTTTCCCAGTGATGGTTTTAAGAGGTACTACCTCTATCCACTTTGTAAAATACTTTGTGGCTGTGATAATGAACTTGTGTCCATTAGATGAAGAAGGATGTATTTTTCCCACCAGATCCAGACCCCATTGACAAAAAGGCCATGTTGTTGTAAACGGATGCAGTTCTTGAGCCGGTGCATGAATCAGATTGCTGTGAACCTGACACTTTTGACATTTCTTGACATATTGATAAGATTCTTTTTCCATGCACGGCCAATAATACCCCAAGCGGAGAAGTTTCTTAGCTACGGTTATCCCACTCAAATGAGTCCCACAAATACCCTCATGAACTTCTTGTAAGGTTGTTTTAGATTTGTCGTGTTCTAGACATCGAAGAAAGGTACCATCAAGACCTCAACGATAAAAGATGTCAGCGATTAAGATATGTCGAGCAGATTGGTGAATAAAACTTCGTTTTTGATTCCTAGAAAGATCGGGAGGTATGATATTGTCTTTCAGGTAAGCATAGGTTTTTTCATAGATGGAGTTTCCAATGGTTTCTAGATGGAAAATGGTACTGGATGCAGAATTATTATGGGAAGGACATGGTACTTGTTCTACTATAAACTCATAACAAACATGTTTCTCAGACAATTGTAGTAATGAAGCGATTGTAGCCATTGTATCCGCACCTTTGTTCTCCTCCCTTGGAATTTGATCAAACCTGATATTGATGAAGAACTATTTCAAATCATCTATGTGTTGCTTGTAGGGCATCAAATTTTCATCTTTTGTTTGATATTCGTCATTTACCTGATAAATGACTAGTTGTGAGTCCCCATACACTTGTAAGTCTGTGACTTTCCATTGAATTGCTATCTTGACCCCAATGATCAATGCCTCGTACTCTGCTATATTATTTGTACATGGAAACATCAGTCTATATGATTTAGGAATGGTGTGTCATTGGGGATTGATAAATAGAATTCTTGCTCCTGATCCTCGCTGTGTGTACGATCCATCCAAATATAGTAACCATTGATGTGGCATTACTATCATAATATCTGCATCTAGAAATTCCATCGTCATTGGTCGATCATCTGGTAGAGGTGCTTCAGCTAACTGTTCAGCGATTGCCTGTCCCTTGATTGCCTTTCTCTCCACATATTGAATGTCAAATTCGCTTAGGAGCATGACCCATTTTGCCAGTCTACCTGTTAAGGCAACTTTACTTAGTAGATACTTCAAAGGATCAATTTTGGCTATTAGTCGGATTGTATGAGTCAGCATGTAGTGCCTTAGCTATTGAGTAGTGAATACTACTACTAAGCAAGACTTCTCTATGAAAGTGTAGTTCACTTTATAACCATTTAATGTTCTACTGATGTAGTAGACAACATGCTCTTTTCCCTCATAATCCTCTTGTGCTAACAGTGCTCCCAAAGAGATATCAATCATTGCAATGTATAATATCAAGGGTCTTCCTTCCGTTGGTGGCATGAGAATGGGTGGTGACATGAGATATTCTTTGATTTGATTGAATGTTGTTTCACACCCACTATCCCACTTGAAAACTATATTTTTGTGCAATAGATGGTTGAAAGGATGACTTATGTCTGCTAGCTGAGAGATAAACCTCCTGATCGATTGGAGCCTTCCCTATAATGATCGAAGTTGACTGATATTCTTAGGAGGTGGCATGTCCATGATTGTTTTGACTTTAGCTGGATCTACCTCAATTCCTTTTCCTGAGACAATGTATCCTAATAGCTTTGCTGATGTGACCCCAAAGACACACTTTTTGGGGTTCAACCTGACATTGAATTTTTCCAGTCATGTGAAGATTCTGTCCAATATATGTAGGTGTCCTTCTCTTGTACTAGATTTTTCCAAAATTTCATCCACATAGTCCTCCATGAAGGTATGCATCATATCATGAAATATAGTTGGCATCGCTATTTGATAGGTGGCGCCTGCGTTCTTTAGACCAAATGGCATGACGTTCCAGCAGAAGGTCCCCCATGGACATGTAAAAGCAGTCTTTTCCTGATCTTCTAGAGCTATTTTTATTTGATTGTAGCCAAAGAAACCATCCATGATTGATAACATGGCATGTGCTGCCATCAAGTCCACAATGGTGTCTATGTTTGGTAGTGGAAAATCATCCTTCGAACATGCTTTATTTAGGTCCCTAGAATCCATGCAGATTTTGTTGCTGTTATCTAGCTTTGAAATAGGTACTATGTTGGATATCCATTCAACATAGTCTATTGACCTTACAAACCCAACGTCCAACAATTTCTTTAACTCAGTCTTTACCATTAATGCAACATGAGGATGCATTTTTCTTAATTTTTGCTTGACAGGCTTGATTCCTGTGGGCAAAGACAAATGGTGCATAAGAAGATTTGGATCTAGGCCTGGCATATCAGAATATGACCAAGCGAAGTTGATGCTTCTTTGTTTAAAGAAATTGATGAAGTCTAGTCTTTCCTGATTCGTCATGGATTCTGCCAGATGTAGAATTTTTGCTTTCTCCTTAGTGTCGATGTCCACAGATTGCGTTGGTTCCACCAGAACTGATGATCACTCATGATAATGTTCTGGAAGGGTGTCAAATCTCCCATCCTTTGGTGCCTCAGAAAGGTTTTCATCATTGGATGCATTCTTTATTTTGTCTTTTTCCAGATCTAATACTGCCATAGAATGGTTTTCACCATTAGATCTATTTTCCCTGTTTTCAATTTTGCAACTGGAAGATTTGACACCCTCCTACCGAGTTGTGTTGTTATGATTTTGATAGATAGGACTTGTACTAGGTTCTGCATGACATAGGTAATTAACAATGGCCTCATAGTTGGAAAATTGTTTTATAGTTAAAGGTTCGATAGATTCCTAGTCAATGAGTTCTGGATGTATTAATGGCATGGGGTCATCAGATTGATTCAGGTCAATGGAAGTGAGAGTTAGGATAGTGACATCATCATAGTTAGTATCAAGGATATCAAGGTCAATGATGGTACCTTCTTTAGAATCATCTAAATCACTCAAATTTTGTTCTTCCTCACTAGAGTCATCGATATTTAATGATCCTTCTACGAATGGTCCAGACCTAGAGCCTTGTCCCTCCTCACATGCGGGTGCATATTTTTGAATCACATCAATTGCAATATCAATGAACAATAGATCAAAAGGTAATGCCCACTCATATTCATTTGAGTCTGTTTCAGAACCATCTCTAAAGTGAAGGATATTTTCTACAACCATCTTTTTTAGCTCCTGCTTCTCTTCTTTAGTGTATCCTAGTCCTGGCTTCTCATTTGTGTGGAGAGTGAGAGGTGTGATAGGTTCTATGATTCCCTCCTTTCTTAATCCCATAGGTCCTTTTCCTTCATAACCCATCTTTTCAAGAATAGCCTTTCCTTTTCCATACTTTTCTGTGTTGATGTTAACATTTTTGATACCGATCTCTGATGTTGATGGTTCTTCATCCTTGTATAGCCAATCTAGGATTGCTTTGTCATCCATTTCTTCTGCTATGGTTCCTGATTTCACAAATGTTTCTTGAAGAATTGTGCTAGGAAAAGATGTTGGAGGTTTGATCATTGATGGTTTACCATATGTCTTAGGAGATGGCATTAACTATGTAATGTTAAGCGATTTCTCCATTGAATACTATCCCATCCCTTTATCTGTCAACTAAACTTGCTTTAGAAATTTTTCTGATGGAGAAGTTTGTGGATCCAAATTGTTTGTTGAGTGAGTTTCAACATGACTTGTTTCTTTTTCTTTACCTTTCTTTTCCACCCACTTTGTGTTGATACTCGAATGTTTTTCTTTGATGGATAATTTTGAACTACAAGCTTCCTTGTTGTGAGGCACAAAGGTATCTTGAGAGTTCCTCAATGTGTCACAATGTTGTGGATGATTATAATCAGTAGCTATTATTACCTCCTGTTCATTTACTAGAAACTTTAGGCATTGATGATATGGTGAAGGTACAGCCTGCATCTCATGGATCCATGGTCACCCTAAGAGTATGTTGTATGTCAACTCTCTCTCCAACACTTGACATGCTATATGTTTCATCATGGGTCCCACTTGAATGGGAAAGACAATTAAACCTTTGGATGATCTCTCTTCCTCATCATATGCTTTGATGGTCATTTTCCTCCAAGCATCAATAGCGTCGTCGGAATATCCTAATGCAGGGATTAACTTGAGAGTGCAAATGTTTAGACCAACTCCCCCATCTATTAAAACTCTCTTGACACGATGATTATGGATTAATACTTCGATATGTAGTGCAGTATTATGAGGATGATTTAATGATATGTCATCTTGTTTGGAGAATGACAAACAATGCGGGGTAGTCAGATGTCCCACCATAGCTTGGAATTGACATACATCCAAATTCTTTGGTACTATGGTGGCAAATAAAGCTTGTTCAAGAACTTCTTTATGTGATGGCGACAATTTAAGGAGTTCCAGTATCGATATTTGTGTAGGGATGTTTTGTAATTGATCGACAATATTATAATGAGATTGAGACAAAACCGCATGTTGAGATCCAACTCCTTTTAACACTACCTTGGCTTGCCTCCTAGTCATGATGTTTGCGGGCTGAGGTTCTTGATTTTGTCAAGGGATGTTTTGCATTTGATCGATAAGATTATAATGAGATGGAGGTGGAACCGCATGTGTGGAGCCAACTCCCCTTAACACCACCTTAGATTGCCTCCTAGTTATCACATTGGCTGGTTGATGTTCTTGATTTTATCTGATTTTTAAGACATTGATTTGAGTTTTAGAGTTTTGCACACTTGGGAGCAAACCCAAAGATATAATGTTGTTGGTTTTTCTCTCATCAATGTTATGACCAACTATATGATCATGTTTGACTTCAAATAAACAAAGGATTGTTGTGTCGTAGATATGATTGACGTTCTTTCCTTTGTTGTTTGAGGATGATGCACCTTTGTCATAATTTGGCAAAGGATCTTTGAAGGCCGAATGATCATTGTTATGTTGAGGTCCTTCCACATACACTTTGTTGTTTTCAATCAAATCTTGTACCGCGTGTTTCAACTCCATATAGTCGTTGGTTTTGTCACCCTTGTTATTATGAAATTTGCAGTAATCCGCGTCATTCCACCATGACGGTTTGACTTTTGGATCCCAGTTTCTGGCTTCCCATGCATTGAGAAGGCCTCTGGTAACTAATTCTTTCATTGTTGATTCCATTGTTTGGCCCAAAGGTGTGAACCTTTGCCAATTTGATGGTTTTTGATACGACTATGTTTTTGTGATCTCATTGTTTTGTATGATATTAGACTTGAAAATTTGATCATTGTTGTGGTTATTTGATGTAGATGCGGTCAAGTTGAAGACTGATTTGACATTTTCAGAATCATTTTTTGTCTCATTTGTCATTGTGTTTCGATTCTTTTGCCAAAATTTTGGCTTCTCACCACTTGAGTATTGATTTGAGGAGTTATTTGTGTTGTTTGTTTTATCATTGAAATTCTTGATAACTCCCCTTTTGACTAACGCCTCTTCGATTTTAAGACCATTTTCTATAAATTTTTCAAATGTGGGAGGACATTGAAGTTCGAGTCTATAACTCATTTCTTCATTTAAGTTTTCAATGAACAACTCCATCATTTCGTCTTTAGGAATGGATCTAGGATATCTAGCGAACAAGCATCGCCATCTTTGAAGAAAAGACAAGAACGTTTCTCCTTTGTTTTGTTTTAGATTGTAAAGATCCTTGATTGTAACATCATGTTGGATGTTGAAGGAGTATTGAGAGATAAATTTGTTGACTAGTTCCTCAAAAGTTATGATACCAATTTTTAATTTCGAAAACCACTCCATGCATGATCCTCCCAAACTCCTAGGGAATAGTCTCATTAAGTATGTTTCCTCTTGGGAAAAATCAAGACTCATTGTTTTAAATTCTCTGATATGATCTATGGGATCCATTATTCCATTATACTTATCATATTTTGGGATCTCACAATGTCTAGGAAAAGGTATCAAACCGACCGTTGCATCGAAAGGATAAGGACAAATGTCCTGTATCACATATCTCTTGGTTGTCCCTTTCATTATATCTTGTATTTGTTGTTGTAACATTTGCATTTGTGATGTTAAAACAACAACTAGATCTATTGTTTGCATAGGTTGTAATATCTCAGTCTCATTCATTCCAGGTGTTTCCTTCAAATGGTTTACATCAAAATCCTTTGGAAGTTTAGCTCCTGATTCAGCTAACATCAAAAGGTATTTTTCCATGTCTTGTTCCAAAATCTTTTCCATAAACTTATGGAATTTGGGATCTTGTTGAGCTATTTCAATATCCTCTACAGTTATTTCATTTTTATCATTTCGGTTCAGATTGTTCCAAGGGTTTTCTTCCACCATTTCTTGTGATTGTCTAAGTTCTTCTTCTAAGAGTCGCTATTTTTGGTACCTAGTGAAGATTGGCATACAAATTTTTGCCCCTTTCTTCTGAAATGTTGATCTTCTATACTGGATAGTGTCAATGTAAACTTTTAAACAAAGTCGAATCAGATGACTGATATTATTGATGAGACAATGCTAAAAGTTTGATTACTATACTTGGTTTCGTGATGAAGGATGATATTATCCTGATAATGAAACTTCAGTGTAGGAATTGATTGTGTATTTGATTTTGACACTTGTGTTTTGCAAGATCTTGTTTCAGTTGATAAAGATGGAAATTTGTATAGACCTTTCTAATTTTGGTATTTTAGATAGTGATTCTGATGAAAAAGAAAATTGTGTTCTGGTGAAGACAGTGAATAAATGACTAACAGACCGAATGGTAAGATTTTGAACTCTCTATTTTGAAAGCGCTAAAATAGAGGATAGAGTCGTTGTTTCATAGAAGCGCTAGAACAGAGTCCCAAAGCGCTGAAATAGTTGACGGAAGTGCTAATTTGACAAAAGCACTGAAACAGAGCTCGAAAGAGTTGGAAAATTTGATGAAAGCACTGCTTGACAGAAGCGCTGAAACAATACCCGAAGGCATTGGAAAAAATGATAGAAGCGCTACTTGACAAAAAGCACTGAAATAAAGACTGTAAGTGCTAAAATAGTTCCTGAAAGCATTGTTTCACGAAAGCACTAGAACAATGACCCGAAGCGCTAAAACAAGTTTTCCAGAATGCTAAAAACAAGACTTTTCAAGACTCTATTATAAAATCTGATCTAGCCTTGTGGCATACTATATCAAAGATTGTGGAAGATAAGAAGGATGAATTCGTTGGCTACGGTTGTGGAATTGTGTGAGAGCTCTTCTCTGGAAGAAGGCTCGTGAGTAGAGTGGTTCTACTGCGTAATCTAATGTGTGACCCCTAGCAAAATCGTGATATTTGTGGATGAATGTTCTATGTTGTAAAAAGAGTTTCGGATTTTGATACAGAAAATGATTTCTCCTTAAGCTATTTCTATAACCATTAGGTTTCTTGGGTTTTGTGATTTTGATTTTTCTCTTGACAAACATGGTGGACTTCCACTTTCGCAGCATGGATTTTCTGATTTGTTTTGACATGACATTGTTAGGATGATCTTTAATTTGATTTAGATGAATTTGTGAAAACATGACAAGCAATTTTGAATAAATGTTTTAAACTGAATAGATCATGTATGTTCAAAAACCACGAATGATCTTTATTGATTTTGATGGGTTGTTTTGACAATTGTAGACAAATCAAACAGACTCACACTTAAGGACAAGTAGGTCATCATTATACTCACAGTCCACATCTTGAATTACGTTGACTCAAATAGCAGTGTCACCCCCTAGAGGGTGCCCATGTTTTTGTCATTGCCAGGCGTATACTCAAAGTGACGGAAGTGGATACCGAATCCCTTGAGCAAACATCCTTGGTAATTATATGGTGAGTGTCTTGGGGGTAGATTCTTCCCTCCCCTTGCACCGTGAGTATGACAATGTATGGATACTGACTCGGCGAGATAATATTCTATGGTTCTTAGAAAGGGTTCCGTTCGGTGTGGCAAATAGATAAAATCCCTTAGGAGACCTCCCAATCTTTAGAACAAAGATTTTTGGGATGGTTATCTTGCTCACTATCGTCAAGTTAGACTTTCATCAACAACTTGCATTTTTATTATAGTGGGTTGGAAAACCTGGCTTTGGTTGTTCCCACTTAGGTCATTCCCGTAGGGTGAGTACTTTTTCCCACTACGATAGGTTTGCTGAAGGAGTTAATAAAGCATAAATAACATAAAGTAAAAATGACTCTAGCACTTTGGTCACCAAGTTAAGGGGAGAGCATAAGCCTAATCACCACAAACAAAGCATATAAGATTGTTTTGTTTTAAAGCCCAAAAGAAGATTTTCTAATCTATGTGAAGGTGTTGCTTCACAGAAATCATGAGGTTCTTTTTAAACTTCTACTGTAAGAATGTGATGACTATCCTAGGATTGGTAGATTTGCTTTAAGAAAAACAAGAAAGTGACTATCCTAGGATTGATATATTTTTAAGAACTTTGAAGTGACAATCATAGATTGATCAATTTTTAGAACTTTGAAGTGACTATCCTAGATTGATCAATTTTTAGAACTTTGAAGTGACTATCCTAGATTGATCAATTTTTAGAAAACTGGAAAGTGACTATCCTAGATTGATCAATTTTAA